>JACEVL010004061.1:0-10332 GCA_020284085.1 Aporrectodea caliginosa
AATTTTATAATAAATCCCTTTTGACACCTTTAAAACGTTTTCACAGCGTTAGATATGCAGAGCTTTCACAGGAAACAACTAGAACAGATGTCCGCAAATAATTTACGATCCTCATCGAAGATTCAATGGCTGGAACCGCGCTCTGTTACGAGTTTTGGGACTGTTGCCTATCTGTGCGGGCCCCATGTGTGGAACAGTCTTCTCGATCACGGAGGAATATCGGGAGATATGGGTCTTCCGGGGCTCGGGTTGGGTGCTTGGTTCGGGTCATGCGAGGGCGGCACGCCTCATTGGCCGCATCGCAAGTTTCCCCATGTTAGTGATTACATGCGGGATGTCTTGCATTGGCCCCCTTTCCCCGCAGCGGAAAACCCTACCGGATCTCCGCCTTGGTCTGGCGCTGCCTCGAGGGGTGGCCCCTGTTTACTTACAGGAGCTGTGCTGCTCCACCCTAAGCGTCCAGCGCCTGGTTCTTTTCGCTCCTCTAAGCAGGTTGAGCTTGGTGTTGCCATTACTAATAAAAAACTATTTCAAATGAAAAAGCACCCTAATGGGTTATGTGATACATGTGAGGTTACGGAAAGTATAGAACATATTCTATTGGAGTGTAAAAAGGAAAATATTTCAAATATTCTAAAAGATAAATGTAATAGTTATAAATCAGAATTTAATTTAAAATCTCTGCTTGATGTGGGATGTTTGCAGAGTGCAGTATATAATCTTGTTAAAATCATTAATAAAGGAAAAATACTATAATTATTGTCATAAATATTAGTATCAGATCAAATCTATTACAAACATATAGTTGAACACATTCCTTATGATTAAAATACCAATAAACACAAAATATGTGTGATTAATGGTCATTTCATTATTTCATTGCATTTTCTAATGATATTACATTGTTTCATAGGAAAATGTTTAATGAAATGTTTAATTAAGTATTCTGTCATGTAAATAATTGTTAACATGCATTCTTGTAAATAGATGTATGTTAAAATAAAATGTGTATATAATACATGTATATATATTACACATCTGTGCTGAATTTCTGTTTGCAAATAGCATTACATGTTATTTTAGAAAACTTAAAGAAGTACTGTTAATAACTTTGTAAACATATTTGAAAAGAGCTAAAATAGCCAAAAAAAGAGCTGATATAGCCAAAAAAAGAGCTGATATAGCCAAAAAAGAGCTGAAATAGCCACCAAAAAAAGAAACAAAAGGAGAAAAAGGAAAAAAAAAGGAAAAAAAAGATGTTAAAAAAGAATTACAATAAAAAGAGCCAATGGGCCAAACATAACGGAGATACAATACTTTAATATGTATCAAATCAAATAATATGTATCTATCAAATATTGTTAATATTGTTAATAAGATTGAGGAGAAAACAGTTATTAACATTATACGGAAATGAACTTAATCCGTCAGAAACTTTAAATACGTCTACATCTTATCAGAAACGGAATCAAAGCCAAGAAAAGAAAAAGAAAACTGTTGATAGAAATTATATGAAAATGAACTTAAATCGTCAGAAACTTTAAATACGTCAGCATCTTATCAGAAACGGAATCAAAGACGAGAAAGGAGAAAGAACATTTGTGAGAACATTACAAGAAAATGAACGGAAATACATCAACAACTTTAAAGACGTCAACAGCCTTTGTAGCTATAGGATGTCGTTAAATATTGGATTATGTATGTTGCAGCATTGAAAGTAGTTCTATCAAACATACCACTATTTTTGACACGACGCAATTCGTCTTGATACGACGACGTCGTTAAACAAGCGTATAAATAAATTATAGCTAGTTCCGATATTTAGACAAATTAAATATCTTACATCGATGATATTATATGAACAAAAGATTCTTATAGCGCCAGTAAATACGCCGCATATGTGCTTTGTTAGTTAACGAAATTTATATTCGAGTTTGTTAGATACCTGAACGGTTTTAAAGAGAACTTTTACGTATAATGGAAGTCCGTAGGTTATGCTGCTATCAACTTTTAACCGTCGTGTGTCATGACTTAGTTTGTTGCCCTGTATGGGTCTGCGGGCCGCCGATCATATATTTTAAGTGACGCGCCCACGCTCCCTAAACTCTACCGTCTTAGAGCTGGAGCTGGAGATTTAAATTTAAACCTTCGCATAGATTCAAATTTGCGTGTAATGAAAGTCGGTAGGTGGCGCTGCGACGAAGTTTAAGATCTTGATGTTAATCATGCTGTTTCAAAGAATGGCACAACAGTACTGATAAGTGTATGGGCAATGTTGAGCAGAGGCAAAAGCAACCATGATCCGGTTAAAAAAATGGTGGTAACTGAAAAGTCGGAGCTTAATAATGTTCTTGATTTTCTTTTTTAACAACATTTTTCTGGCTGCGAAAGTCACCAGCGTCGACCACAGTTTTGTGCATGACGAGATAGCTTAGCGATTGAAATTTTCAAGGGACTTATAGCCGACAGAAACAGACGATTTAAAGGTGTCCAAGTATAGCATTGCAATGCTACTGGTTTTCTTTATTTAATGACATTTTGTGGCTGCGAGAGCGAGTATTGTCGACCATACAAAGAGCTATTTATGATTTACGTCTTTTCGCTATAAATCCGGAAGAATATAAGACCTTGAGGGTTGGAAAATGAAACGAAGACGCTAAGGCTATGATCGAAGACAGGGAGGTGGAATCTTTGGATGCTTTCTGTTGCCTCGTTAGTGTAATAACAGCTGCAACACGGAAATAAAGATACGTATAGGAAAGCAAATGCTGCATTTTGAAGGCTGTCTAAGTTCTGGAAGAAAAACGGGTGTAGTATGTGGACTAAGATTCGTCTGTACAATGCCATTCTTTTGAGCACGCTGCTGTATGGATCTGAGACTTTGTCAATGATAGCGGCGAACAGAAAAAGACTGCAAGCGGCACATCACAGGTGGCTGAGAAGAATCATACATGTATCATGGCGCGACAAAATACCAAATTAAACAATAAAAGAGAGGACGGGACAGACTTGCTCGGGAAGTATTGTTCTAAGTACTAAATAGCGATCAGACAATACTCGACCTTTTCTATCGTCAGAGAGATTCATTAGAGGTAAAATCAGAATTAGGCTAAATAGCATAAATTGATGGCAACTTTCTACCTTTATAACGTCAGAGATAAGCGATTTGAAGGTGTCCAAGCAGAGCATTAAATGTGATTGGTTTTCGTTGCTAAACGACATCTTCTGGCTGTTATGGTTACTGCGACCGTTGAAGTCTGTCAGGAATATTACGTAACTTCGGTTCGTATTACAGATGATGTAAGGATTTGCGTATTTACACATTACACGAATGTGGCTATTGTATCGATCGATAATAAAGGGAAATTGAACGGTTAGAACTTTTAAAATAAGAGCAAAACCTTTTTAAAGTGTGATATTCACCAATAAGAGAAAAAATAAAAATAAAAAAAAAAAAATATAAAAATAAAAGTGGGGTTAAATTTTAATGTATTAGATGTAGCAGAAATTCCAAATATTGAAATTCAAGGTATTGAAATTAATACTTTAAATGGCCATTTAAAGATTTTTAATTCCTATATGACACCTTCATATAAATTTAATAAAGAGGACATTCAAGATATTTTTCCACATAAAAGATCAATTCTTGTTGGAGATTTTAATGCTCATAATAAACTATGGGGTTGTTCTGAAACAAACAAAAGAGGAAAAATCATAGAAGAAATATTAATTGAAAATAATTTAGTAGTACTTAATACAGGTCAAGCTACCCATATTACATCAAACCAATCAAATTCCCATTCCGTTATAGATTTAAGCATAAGTTCACAAGATATAGCTCTAAATGCTAGGCATAATGTCACTAACAGCAATATGGGCTCTGATCATTATGCTACTATTACTACTGTCAATGAAGAAGTCATAATAGAATATAGCTTAAGCATGCATCTCTGGAAATTAAAAAAGGCAGATTGGAAAAAGTATAAAGAAATAAGTAAATTCTCATTAACAAAAGATATTTTGGTTGATAAAAATTGTGATGATACTTTCAATAATTTGGTAGATTGCATTACATCTATAGCCAACCAATCAATACCTAGTAAAAATCTTAAAAATAGAAAGAATAAAAATAAGAAATTTAGACCTCTACCCTATTGGAATGATAAGTGTAGTGAAGCCATTTATAAGAGAAATCAGTATAGGAATAAAATGATTAAAACAAGAGAATTATCTGATTATTTAGAATATAAAAAGCAAGAAGCAATTGTTAAACAGACCCTTAAAACAGAAGCAAAAACTTGTTGGCAAGCATATTGCTCTGAACTTACAAATCAAACGAAATTGGGTTCTGTTTGGAGTTGGGCAAGAAGAATGAATGGTATTGCAACTTATAGTTCCATTCCTACATTGAATTATAATGGTTTAATAGCTGAAACAAACTTGGAAAAAGCAAATATTTTAGCTAAGAATTATGCGAATACTAGTAACACTCAAAATTATAGTGAAAAATTCTTAAATTATATAAACAATAATAATTTGAAAAATAACCCTAATCAGATTTACAATAATTCTGCTGATGAAATGGAAATTCTAAATGAGAGGTTTAATCTTAATGAATTAAAACAGGCTATTAGATCAGCTAAAAATAATAAATCACCTGGTGATGATAAACTACCTTATGAGTTATTAAAACATCTTCATAAGAATGCTCTTAAAATTTTATTATTCTTTTATAATGAGATCTGGGAGGAAGGGAAATTGCCTACTGATTGGCATCATGCCATAATTCTACCCTTATTAAAACCTAATAAGGAAGCATCAAACCCAGAATCTTATCGACCTATATCTTTGACCCCTACCATATGCAAAGTAATGGAAACAATGATATCTAAACGTCTTCAGTGGTTTTTGGAAAAAAATAACCTTTTTTCAAAAAATCAATCTGGCTTTCGAAAATTTAAAAGTACAAATGATCAAATTCTTAAATTTCAGGATACTATTCTTAAAAAATTTAAAAATAAAGAACATGTTTTAGCCATTTTTATCGACTTCGAAAGAGCATATGATATGTTGCATGTCCCTACCCTTTTAAAGAAATTTAAAGAATTCGGAATAATGGGCAATATATTTAAATGGGTTGAAAACTTTCTTTCTGATAGAACTTTTCAAGTCAAGGTTGGGGCAGAACTTTCTGATAAATTTATGCAACAGAACGGTACTCCGCAAGGTTCAATAATTTCTCCTCTTTTATTCTTAATAATGATAAATGATATACCCACAGGTGTGGATGGTGTAGAAATGTCCCTTTTTGCTGATGATAGTGCTATTTACTTAGGACATAGAAATATTAAAACCTTAGAAAATAAAATTCAATTATCGATCAATTTAATACAAAATTGGTGCAATAAAAATGGTTTTAGAATATCTATGAATAAAACGACTGGAGTCCTCTTTTCAAAGAGAAATAAATTATCAAGGATTACTATAAAGATTGATCAAAAACATATTAAGATAGAAAATAAAGTAAAATTCTTGGGTGTAATTTTTGATAGTAAAATGAGTTGGAAACCACACATTGACTATATTGTTGAAAAATGTAAAAAGAGGTTAAACCTTTTAAGAGCCATAAGTGGCTATGGTTGGGGAGCCTGTAAAAAAACACTCCTAACCATATATAGAGCATTAATCAGGTCTATTTTTGATTATGGTGATGTTGCATATTCTTCAGCCTGCAAGTCTTACTTGGATAAACTAACATGTATTCAAACTGAGGCTCTTAGATTATGTTGTGGAGTTCCAAAGGGTACTGCAGCATCAGCACTTCAAAATGAATGTGGAGAATTACCACTTCATTTAAGGCGACTCCAAAATTCAATAAAATTTGGAGCTAAAATTTTGGGTAGTAAATTTCACCCCCTTACTAGAGTCATGGAAAACCACTGGACAAATGTTTTTAGGACATCTGATAGTAGGGAACATTCAATCTATACTCGTACCTCTGAATTCTTCTCTTCACTTGATACATCATTTATTGGCCCCTCCTTCCCTTCTGTCCCTCCTTGGTGTAATAAAGAAATAGAAGTTGACTTGACATTGAAGAAAGGTGTTAATAAGAAAGCTGATAATCCTGAAATTCTAAAACAATATGCTTTAGAATTAATTTCTAGATATGATTCTTTTATACATATATACACTGATGGGTCAAAAGTAGATGATGTTGTTGCTGCTGCTTTCACAGTACCGAGTTTAAATGTAGATAAGAAATTTAGATTGTGTAATAATTCTAGTGTTTATGCAGCTGAATTAACTGCAATTATTGAAACTGTTCTATGGATATTAAACAGTGAATGTTATAATAATTGTAAGTTTGCGATTTTCTCTGATTCATTGAGTGCTCTTACATCAATTAAGAGGTCTTGCTGTCAGTCTAGACCTACTTTATTAAATGTTTTATTATATCATATAAGCAAACTAAATTCTAATCAAATAAGATTTATTTGGATCCCAAGTCACATTGATCTGTCAGGCAATGATAGAGCAGATACTTTGGCTAAAGAAGGTCTAACTATTGATCATATAAATTCTACTAATTATCTTGAACTTCAGGAAATGTTTACTTTGATAAAACTTTATATAGTAAATAAATGGCAACTAGAATATAGTAATGATAATATAGGTCATTTTTATAAATCTATTTGTCCAATTGTTAGTACAGATATAAAATATTTCGAACCTTATAGGCATAAGGAAGTCCAAATTTCTAGATTGCGTCTAGGAATGGCCAATACTAATCAAAGACTATTCGTTATAAAAAGGCATTCTAACGGTTTATGTGATACATGTCAGGTCAAGGAGACAATTCATCACCTCTTGCTTGACTGTGTAAAAGAAGATATTTCAGAGCTACTTAGAAATAAATGTCAATTATATAAACACGAAATTTCCATTAAAACCCTTTTGACGGTAAATTTATTTCAGAATGAGGTGTATAGGTTAGTTAAGATAATCAATAAAGGTAAAATTTTGTAATTGGATATTTTAAGTTTGTTTCATTGAATAGTTTTATTTCTTAGTTATAATTATAAATACTTAATTAGTCTTTTATTGATACATTTTTATAATTTTGAAGTAAATAATGCGTTATTGTGATACACAAGTTGTAAGTGGATACTTCAATTTCGGTTGTGTATGTACATTTTGGTTACTGAAGCACCCATAGATAACATCTTTTCAATTGTTAATTTCTAAATATGTTATGTCATATAACATTATTTTGTAATAAAGTTGTGATGTTGGAAAATTATAAATATTAATAATTGGTTAATGAATATCTATATTGCCAAATTAGTATTATTCAATTTTGTTTTTCTTTCTTCAATATTACATATGGTTTGGTTTTATTGCTGTATAAGAGTAGCTACTATGATGCATAATACTGCATTACTGTGTTGCAGTGGGAGTTCTATGATTATAATTTGAATCTATTGAAGCTAAACTTTAAACAATGATATTGCATGTATGCTTTGTTGGCTAATGACATTTTAATTATAGTGTATTAGATACATGAAATGTTTGAAAGAGTACTTCGTAAATGTCTTTTATGGAACAATTGCTGTATAATAATATTGTTTAATTTGCATAAATTCTCTTTGTTAGGATATGGAAATCATAGACAATGAGATGAACTACTTTATATTTGAATATTAGTGAAATAATATTGTAAAGCTCCGTTTCGACACCTTGAATAGTGTTGTTCGGATGCTCTAAGGTTCTTGTAATTATTGAATTGTGTGTTTTCTGTATATTATTGTCGTCAACGGCCTTTGATGTCATAAGACGACGTAAAACTGTGGAGTAATAATAATGGCAATCATATTATGGGTCTCTGTACAGTTATCCATCCGATTATTGTTGTTGAAACGCTGTCAGGTCGAGGTCAACGTCCCTGATGACTAAAATGTCGTTTAACACCGGAAGATGCAAATCTTCTCTCAAGGCACCTTTGAAACTTGCGCCTAAATGCTCTCCGCAGGTTTTGGTCATCTATTTTTAGCTCAACCAATCACGCGTCGTAATTCTCAGTGTTTGTCACGTTTAGTGATTGACAGGCAACATTCTTTTCATCAATCCAGTTTCAAATTACGCAAACAATTCTTTTCATCACTCCAGCTTCTATTAACGCAAAGAATTATTTTTATCAATCCAACTTCCATTAAACAGCCAGATAAATAACATTCATGATAAATAGCATGTGAACATACAATTTATAGAATGTATAAATAGTCTAATCCAGAAATAGAGAAAGCAATCCTTTAAATTTTCATGTTAGCCAAAATGTGGTTTGCAATTGGTCGTACAATTAAAGAATATTCTATTCTATTCTATTTTATTCTATTTTATTCTATTTTATTCTATTCTAGTCTATTTTATGCTATTCTATTATATGCTATTCTAGCCAGATAAGAGAAACTGTAGACGACGTGAAAGCCGGGACTTAACACGCTAGCGATTCTCTTCGTCGCTGTTGGCGCTTTTAAGACGCGGAATTGGTTGAGCTAAAAATACATTACCGAAACCTGCGGAGCATTTTTGAACACCAAGTACTTTGAATTGCTGCTGCCTCATGCTATATAATATTAATCGATTGCGATTGTGTTTGGGAACAAACAGTCGTTACAATATAAGAGGCGATATATAAATCTGTGGATAAATTACAATGCATTTCACAAAATATGACTCTTATTAAGTGATTTTGTACTAACGTTTCTATTGTAAATAACATATCTATAGTAACAGCATTGTAAATAGAATTATGCAAAATGTGACGCAAATAATTCTTTGGTATTTAACCCATTAGTGCCTGATTTTTCAAAATCTTCTCAAAGTGTAAAAACTTTACTGTAAATGATGAGTTTGGACAATACCTAACACAATTTCTGCAAAAATGTAGCTTTTGATGTTTTAGGAGCCAGTTTTTCAAGCGTCCCATTTTTGGGGACGCTAGGCACGAATGGGTGGGTCAACTATAACATGTCAATATGTACATTTACATACATATAATGTACATATATATATACTTACACATATACTTGCACATACCTATATATAAAAAATATATATATATATATATGTGTACATATACATATATATACACACATAAATATATACATAAGTACATATATATACGTATATTATACATATATTTACATGTATACATATACACATATATATCAATATACATAAATAGTATATACATATATACATATTGGTACATACATATATGCATATACCTATATATGCATATACATATAGATTACATTATATATGCATATATATATAGATATATATATATATATATACACATATATGTATATATGTATATATATATATATATATGTACGTACAGTAAGTAATATGTATATATGTATATATATATATACATATTGGTGTATATACATATATATGTATATATGTATATATACACATATATATATATCCATATATATACATATATACATACATATATATGTATGTATATGTATATATACATACATATAATGTACATATATATACATTTATATATATATATATATGCACACATACATATTATATACATTTATATGTTTGTATATATATATATATATATATGTATTGATATCTATATCTATATATATAAATATAGTGCATATATATATAAATATAAATACATATATACAAACATATGTATACTATGCATATACAAATATATACATATATATTCATTTATATACATAATTATGTATAGATATACATACATATATATGCAAACATACATATATATATATATACATTATTATATATGTATATATGTATATATATGCATATACATACATATATGTAAGTACCAATATGTATATATGTATATATATATACATATTGGTACATACATATATATATGTATATACTTATATATGTATATATGTATATATATACATATATATATCCATATATATGCATATATACATACATATATATGTATGTATATGTATATATACATACATATAATGTACATATATATACATATATATATATAAATATATGCACATACAATACTATATACATTTATATGTTTGTATATATATATGTATTGATATATATATATATATATATAAATATGTGCATATATATAAATATAAATACATATATACAAACATATATATAAGGCTATGCATATACAAATATATACATATATATATATTCATATATATACATAATTATGTATAGATATACATACATATATATGCAAACATATATATACATATACATACATATGTAATTATATATAGATACACA
>JACEVL010004062.1:0-11116 GCA_020284085.1 Aporrectodea caliginosa
TAAACTTTTTCAAAAACCACGAGCGAGTTTTTCTAATTAAACCTTCCACTGTTGGAAATTACGTAAAAACAGCCTGTAGACCTTAGAAAAAATCCCAATATTGCTATGCAAAATCCCAAGATCCCAAGTCGGACCCCAAAATCCCAAGAACTTGGGAAAAGTCCCAAGGAGTGGTCGGGCTGGCCCTTATATTATGTCAGGCATACGAACGTTGAGAACTATTCTAAGCAAGTATTCCTATTAGCGTGAAAGGGTTTTGATGGCATAAATTTCGTTATGCACTAGATAATACGAAGTTCCACACCTCTATAATGTGTTTAAATGAAGCTATATATTACTTAATCCGCGTTTAATTTTTACGTTTCTCAAATAATAATAATAATATGGTAACCAGCATTGTTATTATATCACAGTAGATATTATGTTGCATAATACTGCAGTACTGTGTTGCAATGCAGATTATTGAAATATTCATAAACTACTTCTTATCAACTGTTGATTTTTGAATATGCTATGTCAAAATAACAAGAACTGATGTGAGAAAATTTTAAATATTACCTATTGGTAAATGAATTTCTGTTATTACCATATTATTGTTATTCAACTTTGGTTCCTCAATATAAGATATGATTTGGTTTGGTTACTGTATTACAATAGCTACTATGTTGCATAATATTCAGTAATGTGTTATAATAAGAGATCTGTGATTATAATTTTAATGTATTGAAACTATACTTTAAACAATTATCATACATGTATGCTATGTTATTGAATGAACTTGTATTACATGTATAGTATGTTAGATACATGAACAGTTTAAAAGAGTACTTAGTAAATTTTTTTATATGGATCAATTGCTGCATAGTTACATAACATTGTTTAATTTGTGTATGGAATCTTTGTCAGAATATAGAAATCATAGACAGAATAAGATGAACTACTTTTATGTTAACAAAAATATTGAATATAGTGAAATTGTAAAGCTCTGTTTGACACATTTGATGGTGTCATTCGGATGCTATAAGTTTCTTGTAATAATTGAATTGTATCTTTCCTGTATTGTCGTCAACGGCCATTGATGTCATAAGACGACGTTAAACGTTGGTATAAATAAATAAATTGTTTAATTCCTGTTCTAACTATTATTATGATAATACTGTGTGATTGAAATTATTAAATACTTCCGTAAAATGTACCAAAAAATTACAAACTTCATGTCTTACTTGCATGTGTGACAAATATCAATCAAGCTGTATTAAGAACATTAAATGTAATACATTGAAAATCTCGGATGAAGTTTCGGTTCTCTTTGATTATCAACGCAGTAGCATAATAAATTTTATTCAGAATTGTCATATTCACTGTTTGAATATATTTCTTTAATATTGCTTGATTTTACTGATTGATGACTTCTTAAAAATTTCGGAAGTGGAATAAGAACTTCATGTTAAACTTTCGTGTCATTTAAATTTGTAAAATAAATGTTATTGAAATAAATAGATTAAGAAGTAAATGTGCATTAGGAATCTTGATCAAGAATTAATTTATTAATTTTAAGAAACATTTCTTGTATACAACAATTGCTGCTAAATATTGTTGAATTTGCATCAGATACCAAATTGCATGTATCAAATTGTATATTTATGAATTGTATTTTTTTATGTCGTTAAACAATGAACACTAATGACATATCAAGGTTATGTTTGGACAGTCTTAAATGGTGTCTTTTGGACGCTATGAATTCATTTCACTGCACTGTATATGCTTTTAAATTGTCGTCAACGACCTTTGATGTCATATGACGACGTTAAACCTTGTTCTAAATAAATAAATAAATAATTGTTTAATTAATTCCTCTTTGGCTAAATAATGACATTGAAGTCGATATCAGTCTTCACGAATCAATCAGTAAGAAAAATGTAAATCCTGAACTTCTCCGTCTAATCTTCTTAGATCACATGAGCAGATACCAAACATACACACATAATATATACATAATATATACATAATATAATAATATAATATAATATATATAACAAGTGTTCAAATACAATGCAATACAATATACACTGATGGTTCTAAGGCTGGAGATTTGGTCGCTGCTGCTTACACAATTCCTTTCCTAAACTTAGATAAGCAAATCCGTCTCTGTAATAGCTAGAGTATATATGCCGCCGAATTAACTGCTATTAAGGAAGTCTTTTGTTGGATATCAGAGAATGAAAATCAGGACCTTAAACATTTTGCATTTTTTCTGACAGAGATGGGTCGTCATCTGACAAAGGCGACGGACGAAGTCAGAGAGACAACCTTTCTCTTTCAAAGACTTTCGTTGACAATTCAGCGCTTTAACGCTGTGGCCTTCGCAGGTTCTTTTGTTGACTCTATGCCCGAGTTGGAAGAGCGATAGCCCTTGCAGTTACACTAGATTTTGATATAATAGTAGTAGTAGTAATAATAATAAATATAAATAAAATAATAATAATAATAATAATAATAATAATAATAATAATATTAATAATAATAATAATAATAATAATAATAATAATAATAATAATAATAATAATAATAATAATAATAATAATAATAATAATAATAATAATAATAATAATAATAATAATAATAATAATAATAATAATAATAATAATAAGTCGAGCGCTGTAACTAATCGGCTACCGTGTCACATAATTGGTTATTTTCCATTGTCTAACGGCATTTTATGGCTGCCATGGCCGATGACGTCGTCTTTACCTTTATGAGTGGCTTAGAATCAATTGGCTGTAGTGCCCCAAGCCTAATATAGCAAGGAGGTAAACATCTTTCAGTGGTCTTAAGAATTTGGTCGGGTGCCTGGTGAATAAGATTCAAAACGTCATGGCCTCATCCTATACCTAAATCCCGAGTTTGGGAAGACATGTAGACCATTATCTCGATCTGAGACCATTCATCAAGCGCCAGTTTAATCGCATTCACAAAATGTGGGCAATGCGACGCTCTATTTTTTGCCGACGCCAACGTCCTTCGTTGCGGTAAGATGTCGTTAAACTCTGGATCCAGGTCAACATCTCATAACTGATGCGAACGAATGAAAACTGTTCGAAATGACGTTTCTTATTAAAGTCAATAGCTTTTGATGCCGACAGATTTCGTTGAAACTTTGGAAAATACGACATTCTATTTGCACACCTTTAAAACGTGTAGGCCTATAGCTAATGCTATATATATATATATATATATATATATATATATATATATATATATATATATATATATATATATATATATAGATATATATATATATATATATATATATATTATGTCAACCACGTTTAATCTTTAAGTTACATCCACGTTTAGATCTTTAAGGGTTTCAAGAAGAGCTGTAATATGCCAAAAATAATCTTTGTCGGCGGAAACGGCCTACGTTGTCATAAGCTGCCGTTAAACTGTGGATCCAATCCAATCTTTAAGTTCATTGGCTCTATTTATCTTTTGTAGTAGGCCTAACTAGAGACGACTGCGTTGATGTCGCACACAGTGAATGCACATTCACAGTTCCTAACTACGAGTCTTCTAGCCACGCCATAGTTTCTGGTACAATTAGACATAACTGCTTAGAGTGCAAAGACAGATGGAGGTAGATACTTAGCGATTGATCAGTTAAACCGGTTAATGTCGATTTAATTAATAGAATTGTTTATTTATTGCACTTACGACGCGCGCTAGATCAGATCAAGAATCGTTAGGTTCAGTGCGACCACTCTCCATTTTCTAAAATCTCAAGCTCTTTCCAGAATAGCCTAATCCCAAGCTTGGGGAAAAGTGTAAAAAAATCCCAGGTTACTGAAATTGAAAAGTTGTGATGAAATATAAAACGCGTTTTAGCAATCATAATTATTCACCAAAATGTTGAGCTAAGATCTCGCAAAGATAACAACGTGGAATATAACATTGAATTAACAAATTACAATGTTTACAAGTAACAAAATAATAAACGTCTTTCAGAGGGAGTTTTTTTCTAATCTGATTTGCTGCCACTGTTGAAAAGTACGATAAAAACTGGTCTGTAGACCTTAGAAAAAATCCCAAAATTGCTATGCAAAATCCCCAGATCCCAAGCTAGTCGACACCCTGAAATCCCGAGATCTTGGGAAAAATTCCAAGGTGGTCACACTGGTTAGGTTACAGTGCTTTGGGCGCTTTCAAATAGAACATGATGATGATGATGATGATGATGATGATGATGATGATGATGATGACGACGATGATGATGATGATGATGATGATGATGATGATGATGATGATGATGATGATGATGATGATGATGATGATGATGATGATGATGATGATGATGATGATGATGATGGTGGTGGTGGTGGTGGTGGTGGTGGTGGTGGTGGTGGTGGTGGTGGGGGTGGGATGACAGAAATAATAATAATAATAATAATAATAATAATAATAATAATAATAATAATAATAATAATAATAATAATAATAATAATAATAATAATAATAATAATAATAATAATAATAATAATAATAATAAAACAGTAGTAGTGTGATTAGTTCTTTTCCGTGCTCTGTGTGAAGTAAAGATACGTATGAATACATATATTATGCATTCACACTTGCATAATGATACATACATGAAGAGGCGCTATATAAATTCTATGATTGATTGATACATACATACATGACTTCATTGACTACAGATGTACATGCATAATTCGTAAATATACAGGCATTCATAAAAACATACATACATGCATGCATAGATACATGCATACAAACATTCATACATAAATGCATGCATAAATAAACATGCTTGCATACATGCATATATTATGCATGCAGGCATACATAGGTTACAAAGAAACACTTTTCTTACCTACGTCAACAGCCTTTTGATGCCGTAATAAACTGTAGGAATCATTGAATCAAATTTTTTTATTAATGGACGTGTACTAGTTCGTTGAAATTTGGCTTTGTTAGAATATCTTCGTGAATGGGAGACATGATTACAACGACAACAATGATGATGACGATCTTTATTGCAACGACAATGTTGTTAGTGATTATATTCATTGTTGTCAACATCATCATCATCATCATCGTCATCATCATCATCATCATCATCATCATCATCATCATCATCATCATCATCATCATCATCATCATCATCATCATCATCATCATCATCTGCAATCGTAATCGTAATCTCCAAACTTCTAAAGCGCCACTCGAAAGCCAAGCGCAGGGCACCAGCTTATTCACGAGCGCTGTGTTTAATCAGAGGGGTTGTCCAAAAGAGTAGTCCGAGGGAGGTCCGAGTCCGGTTTCCAGGGGATCAGAGAGGGCACAGCAGATGTTAAGGCGGGTGTCTTTTAGGTCGAGGATTGGAAGGTACAGGATCAGATGAGTCAGGATAAGAGTTCTTGAAAAGCAGAGACTTTAGTTTCGAGTGGAAAGCCTTGGGGGTGATGGATAGAGGAGCCTGAGGCAGATGATGGTGGATGATTGGCGATGATGGTGGAGGAACCGAAAAAGTGCGGAATTCAGGAGGTAGATCGTTCCAGAGACGCGGCGCAGTGTTGGATATTGCTCGGTTGGAGAACTTGAGATGAGTAGTGACCGGGGGTCTAGAAAGAGTGAGAACGGAGGATGATCGGGTAGAACGGGTTGGCTGGATGGTGAAGAGTTCGCGGAGATATCTGGGCTGGGAGTGTTGTAGGGAGTTGTAGGTTAGTGATAGGACTTTGAAGTGAATTCGCTCTGGGATTTTTAACCAATGGAGTGATTTGAGGATTGGAGTGATGTGATGATGCTTGGGCGTTCTGGTGACGGCTCTGGCTAATGAGTTTTGGATGAGCTGCAGACGCTTTAGTTGGGTGGCTTCAAGGTTGAGAAAGAGGGAATTGCAATAGTCGAGCTTTGAGTGGACAATGGAGGTAGCAATGGTGGAGGCAGTTTTGAAGTCGAGCATGGGTCGGATGCGGCGGAGGTCACGAATGTGCATGAAGCAGGAGCGCGAGAGGTTGGAGATGTGATTAGAGAAAGAGAGATGTGGATCAAAAGTAACACCAAGATTGCGGACAGGGGCATCAGAGGTGAAGGTAAGAGATGAAGAGTTAGTAGATAGGTGTATTGAAAGGTCAGGGATTTTCTTGATTTGGTCAGGAAGGCCGAGGATGATGAATTCTGTTTTGGAAGGGTTGAGGCAAAGCAGGTTGGACGACATCCATTGAGAGACTAGGTTAACCACATTGAGTAGTTTTGCAATGGAACTAGAAAAAGAGCTGGGGGAGAAGGATAATTATGTAGAGTTGGGTGTCGTCTGCGTAGAGATGGTGGTCAACAGAAGAGGATTTTATGAGATGGCTCATCATCACATCATCATCATCAGCAGCAGCAATCATCAGCAAACAGCAACGCCTAATGCTGCTGTTGCTATGGAGTCAGTTGTTGTTGCTAAATTATAAGAAATTGAATGAAATTATTGGAATGAATTGATGAAGACAGAGGCAGAGGCAGAGAAAGAGGCAGAAAGACAGAGCAATATGTAAACAGACGTAGACACTTATGTCTGGAAAGATCGGAAACTAAATGGATCAGAAACAACCAAAGTTTCATTTCCAGATAGACTTTGCAACACCTCTTTTAATCAAACAACTTTCTTATAAATAATCCTCACGTGCTTTGACAAATCGTCGATAAACAACAACTAACCAATCGTAGATAACTCCGGTACTGCTCGTATTCCGGTAGTGCCAGTCCCTATTACAAATCGAGCGCTGTAACTAATCGGCTACCGTGTCACCCAATAATGGTTATTTTCCATTGTCTAACAACATCTTGACGTCGATTTCACCTATTTGAAAGGAACCATACTAATTGCTGCCGGACCCATAGCAAAAGTTAACATCGTTTCAACGGTGTCTAAAGAGACCGCTCAAACCGCTCGTTTAGTTTTCTTATTCTTTAGCGTGCTGTGTCTCAATTAAGATGATCCGAGTCGCCCTCCTACTTTATTGAGCATTGGTACTGGCACTTCTAGAGTACGGGAAGTGGAGTTAAACCAATGGGCTAGATCAAACAGTTTAACGACATCTCGTGGAGGCAAAAGCGGTTTAAGTCGATAGAGATAAACTTTAAAAACTTTTCGCCGTACGTAAAGTTACTTTTAAACCAAGCAGATTTTTCTAAGCCGAACTTTTAATTGAAAGCCATTCGGTTTGGTTTGCTATGGAAACAAATTTCAACAGTTTCCATCATTCGTAAAGTAGATATTTCCATAGACAACTTCAAAACCAATCGTTATAATGATAATCACAACGACGACGACGACGATGACGTATACCTGAACACATTTATATAGCGTCCGACATCAACAGTACTGTAATTACATGTAATAAAGTAGACCCACGTATTTACATGCGTAACTGATGCCGACCGACGCAAGTAAATGCGATTAAATGCGTTATTTATCTAGCGCCAGACCAAAGCCGGTTGTAAAGGTGTTGATATTGAAGGCGACATTCCATTCGTACTGATGACTGCATTTCATTTGGACTGGAGACATTCATCGCTATTTCGCTCGTTATGACCGACGAACAACAGGGGCGCCACCTTACAAAGATGTTGACCATTGCGGGAAGTGTATTGCTATCTCGATGACGACAGTTAAGGTATACGAGGTAGGGTAAGTTAGAGTAATTTAGGATAAGTTTAGGTACGGGGTAAGGTTTGGTGAACTAGAGTATTGTGAGAGAAGTTGAAGTTCGGAGTGAGGTAGTTAACAGTACTTTAAGATAGGTTAAGGTCCGCTGATGTTTTTGTGCCAGCCACTAAAACCAAAGCGGGTGATCGAGCCTTTCGGGTCGCTGGTCCACGTGCCTGGAACAGTCTTCCTGCGCCCATCCAGGAGACCAAAAGTCTATCGCTTTTAAAAAAACAGTTAAAATGCATTTATTACTAAGTCTTAATCACGAGCACTAACATTTGCGCTGACAGTAGACAGTTTGTTAAGCGTTCTAGAAGTACCTTGCTACCAACAACGCTATATCAATCGTCGTAATTACAATTACAAGGTGTAGAGTAACCGTTAGAGCAAGGATTGCAAGTAAGGTATGTTAAAGTAGCCTAAGGTACGGTAAGGTAAGTTGCGTTAAGGAAAGGTAAGGAACGGAAATGAAGGTAAGATTAGGAATGTACGGTAAGCTAAGGTCAGTTGGAGTATAGTTAGGTAATTAAAGATAAGACAATGCAAGGCAAGGCAAGGCAAGGTAAGGTGAGGTTTGGCAAGATGAGCAAAGGTAAGGTAGAATTACCTTTGTTTTAAAGCAGCGTCGTTAGAGAACGGAAAATCAACTACCTTCCCGGTAGTTCCAGTCCCAAGCCCGAGGAACTAAAATTACTTAAATATCGGCTCTCAACACCTTTAAAACATTTTCTAACGACGCTATATATATTCAAAACTTCGCTCAGTTGCTAATTTTTTAACAGGTTATAAAATATGAGTTAGCCTAATCGGAAACTTTGGACAACTTAAGGAAAAGACGTTGGAAACATATCTTAAGCAACAAGAAAATCTGACGAACGGAAACGAAAGAAAGAAATATTAATTAAATCATCAGTTAAACTGTTTTTAAGAGGTAATCGGCTTTAGATGCTACAGAATGTTATTAACCCTCGAGATATAGTCAGCCAACTGCCAATTTGAACTCTGACACGGTCTTAATTCTGGAGGTACCGGTGCCTGCTATTAAAGGGAGGGCGACACTAATAATAATCTTTATTGTCAAACAGTATCATACACGGGAACAGAAAGCCAGGCTGAAGAACATTTACACAGTCATATAAACATAAATACATACATGGATATATACATTCAAACATACACACATCCATGCATATACATATACATACATTTATACATGCATATACACAAGCATGAATAAATATATACATGCACACAAGCATATACACATATGCATACACACATACATAGATACACTTATAATTATGGGTTAATAACTATGGCACCAGATAATTAATACACTCATACACAGACTTAGACATGGAGACAGAGCGAATGAAATGGTTGGAACGTGGGCAGAGACAAGTAGACGGACAATAATTAGCAACATTTAAGATGACGACATTGATAACAAACCAAACTGCCATTATATAGCGCCATTTGACAAAATTCTATGGCTGCGCAAAATAAAGCCATGAAATAGTCTTTTTTGTTTTGACGTCGTTGGCTTTCAGAGTCTTTCATAACCTCTGACCTGAGTCTGATAACAACGGTTCAAATAATTATAATCAGACGTCACCAAGTCTTTCTCTCTTTTAATTCTATAGCTGTAATTGTTGCTTCCGCGAAAAAACTGATCCAACAGGATTTAAAATATCATACAAAATGACGCAATTTCATTGGAATAATCTAATCTAATACAATTCTATCTTATTGTATTGTATTTGAACACTTGTTATAGCGCCTCTACCAGATTGCCCATTCAGAGGCGCTCCCGACTACTGCGCGAACGCTGAATCGGAGTTTCACGCCGAAGCGCATGAGCAATTGCGAGTGAAGGACTTGCCCAGGGTCCCTACGCGGCGGCTTTGAGGTGGATTCGAACCCGCAACCTCCAGCTGCAAGGCACCGAACATACCCCTACACCACCGCGCCCCAGTATATTGTGTTGTGTTGTGTGTTGTATAATTGTACTCCACGTTTATAATGATTATATAATCTAATCTAAACTAATGAATTTTAATCTAATCGAATCCAAACAAATATAATGTAATTCACTGATATTGCTTCGCTATTAGGGCCTATCTGAAAAGATTATTCATGGAGCACAATTTCAAAAAGGTTCTGCAGAAATTTGTAGCAATTTACAGCAGTATTGTTTCAAAACTGATGTCTATTATAACTATGAGAAAAAGTGTTTTTAGGGTGTCTAAAGACAGATTTTAATAATAATAATAATAATAATATTCGTTTATTCTGACACAAGTTGACATGGCCGCAGCTTGTTTACAAATATTTAAGATTCAGTTCCTAGCTGTTTATGTTTTGTCCACAGATTAGCATGTTACAGAATGTACCGTATGTTCATAATGATATGATAAGTCAATTTAAGCAGGGATTTGTCCTTGATAACATATCCATCATAATAATAATTAACGATTACTTTTAGTGCTATTATTATAACGCACAAGGCCTTTTAAATAGAAAATTCTAAAATAACAATCTATTGGTGATAATCGACGTCATTTAGGTTAGTGAGACATGAATAGAAAGATAAGGAGGATAATCAATCCCAACAAATGGGACTTCATTCCTGACCTAAACGATATCACACCTCTTTTAAGCTTACTATTTTATCATAAATATTCTTGACGTACAGGGACAGCATATACAATAGACAATACACTATATATATATGCATATCAATACACTATATATATATATGCATATCAACAAAAAGACAGACTCCCCTGATATTAAGTCATCTTTGTCATTAGAATTAATTAATAAATATCTTGATTATACATCCATATATACAGATGGATCTAAACTTGAAAATATAGTTTCAGCAGCTTTCTGTATACCTTCTATGCGGATCCATAATATTTATAGAATAGCAAATAACTCCTCGATTTATTCAGCTGAATTAACAGCAATAATTGAAGCAATAAAATGGATTATTGAAAATGAAAATGAAAACGCAAATAAATATATAATATTTACTGATTCATTAAGTGTAGCCACATCAATAAAAGAGAATAGGTCTTGTTCACGGCCTAATCTATTTCTTGAATTTATAGATAATATTAATAAACTAAAACATAGTACTGTTCTCGTAGCATGGATCCCGAGTCATGTCGGTTTATCTGGAAATGAAATGGCAGACACGTTGGCAAAGAAGGGGCTGGAAATATCTGAGATTAATTCAACAAATTATTTAGAATTAAAGGAAATCTATTCTTTAATAAGGAGTTATGTAACTAATAAATGGCAAATTGAATATAATCTTGAATCAAAAGGAAGATTTTATAAATCTATTCAGCTTTTGGTATCCACAAATGTCAAATTTATAGACTCTCT
>JACEVL010004063.1:0-11127 GCA_020284085.1 Aporrectodea caliginosa
TGTGTGGTAGGCGGTCAACTTGAAATCTCTCTATAATTATGTCGAAACCATCTAAATGTTCGTTGAACGACTTTGTCTAGCAGAGTTGTTTCGATCCATAATGCCGTCTAATGCCAGAGTTTCTTATTTTCTGAAGTCTTGAAATCCCTGCGATCTTCCGCAGTAAACTAATTTCTGCTGTAATAATTCTTGTCTTGTCTTGCTTTCGCACTGGCCAACATTCCGACCCGTAGACTAGAGGCAAATCGGTTGTATCTTTGTCTCGTATAATTATCCTAATTACCTTTGTCTGGTTTTTTGGTCTTGGTGAATAGTAATAGGATTGCAAGGGGTGTTCAGGCACGAAAGAGGACGTTTTTCGCCTCGCAAGATATAATTAAAATTATGAAATTATTTAATTTCCCAAAGAACTGATGTAAATTGTTATTACTTTTAACCAAAAAGATGGTATCCAAAATGCACTCTTATACACACCCAAATAAAGCGTTCCTTAATTACAGCCTCTTCTCAGACCCCTCCCCTCAGAGAGGTTGGAATCTGCGTAATTTTTGGGAAGCTCTGGTTACGCCATTGCTAGATGGTGTTAGACTGTTAGTTTACCTAATATTAAAACTAGTACCTAAGTTATTATAATTTTGTAACTTAATAATAATATTTCACTTTTTTCATTTGCAATTTTTCCTTTCTTAGCTTTTCAGCGCTGTACGCACGTGCGTAAGTGCGTACGTCTAGCGGCGCGGCGCCTCTGTTCTGAATCTTCGCCCTGAATTCCGAAAATTTTCAGTTCCCCACTTTTATCGCCGCTTACCTGCCGGTGAATAAGCTGATCTCTCTGACGTGGCTTTTGTGGACGCTGAGAAAATTTCGAAGATTTACACACATTAGGCCTAGGCCTACATAGGCCTACATTACACTCAAAGCGTCAACTGCTTGAAAGTCACAGAGCTCGAGCTCCCAAAACAAATAAATTATATTGTGCAACCTCGCCGAAATATTTTTGCAGCTGTAATAAAGCGCCAGCCACAACAAATGATAGTAGGCAGACTGCATACTTCTGAAATAGATTAGACACAAACCATAGGCCCTATTGACAACTGACAACTGACAACTTTTTATTTCCAGAAGCACAATGCATATAACAATTAACAACAATTATAACTTGACTATTACATATCAGTGCATTGGCTAGGGAACAGGGAAGACCCAAAAGGGGCACAAGCCCCGCTTAATTAGGGTCACCCCTTTTAACAATAATCATTTATGGCTGGTTAGTCAGTTGAAAGAAAGAAAGGTTCAACTCAATAATGTTCTTAACTAAATAATAACATTGCAATTTACTAAGAAAATCAATATGTAAGAAAGAAAGGTTCAACTCAATAATGTTCTTAACTAAATAATAACATTGCAATTTACTAAGAAGATCAATATCTAAACAATTCGATGAAACAGTGTTAAATGAAGTATGGTTAATCCTTCAAGTAACTATTCCACAGCTTCTTAAATTGGGTGTATGTGGGTGCATTCCGAATACTCATCGGTACTGTATTCCAAATTTTTGGACCACTACAACAAATTGAAAATCTACGATAATTTCTGCTAATATACAGCTCATCATGTGTACGCTGCAGGCACGCAAACGGCTCAGGTGACCAGGCTATTTGCTAATAGCCAAAGGATTTTGAAGTAACCAAATCAGCCTAAGTTCCCGTAAAAATACGGAAACGTGTCAGAAAATAACTGCAGTAGCGACATGTCCAAAGAGCAGACGAAATGAGGTATACCGAAGAAAATCCAGAGAAACTTTTTGTGATTATACCATAAACCTCAGGCACGCAAACGGCTCAGGTGATATGGCTATTATGCCTATAGCCAATTCGAAACATCCAAATCAGCCACTGTTTTAGACAAAATACGCATAAATGTAAGTTAAAAACTAACAACGAAAGCAGTCTACGACATGCCCAAGTAGTAGACGAAGTGAAACAGGAAAGAATATCCAGTGCAGAGAACGAGCGGACTTAGAGAAAACGAAACAATGAACTGAGCTAAAACGCTGATGTTTGCACACGATCAGCGCTGACATATTGTGCAGTGATATTCCAATATCCAAATCCCCACGGAACCAGTCGAGAAACGCAACACCTATAAGGCAGAAAGACAAGCTACGACGGATAAGCATATCATTATTCTTTCTATCTTCTGCTTTCCAAATTTTCTCATCGCAGACGGAAACTGCCGGGACAGCTCCTCTTCCCTTCCCCTCCGATATTCTCCCTTCCCTCTTCCTCCTCTACCGTCCTTCCTTTTTACGTAACGGCAAACCTGTTGCAGTAGGCTATGCATGCTTGGTAATAACTTTGTTATGCAGGAATTTCTTTATTCATCCCCATTTTATGACAAAAACCCTTGGATGGACGGGAATTATACTATTCGGACGCAGACCACCCGGACAGTATCGTAGTGCACAAATGGATATAGCAGCTGCCAGTTGAATACATATTAGAAGACGATCGCTCGTGAATTATGCAAACACAGAGCTATAACATGGAGGAACTAAGCTTATAAATGACACATGCAGAGAAAATTAGAAGAGCATAAAACAGTTCACTATTCCGGGCAAGACCAACCAACCGTTCAAACACATAATAGGATACCGGTATATGAATTCTACCATTAGGCCTACATTATAGACCTACACGTACGAGCACATATGTAGCTTATAGGCTCCTTATGCAGACTGATATACGTATATAGGTCCTATACATAGGCCCTATGCATACGTAGGCCACATATACCTATACAAGATTGAACACAACTGTATAGTAATCCTATATGTAGCCTATATTCTGCGCACATCAGTCTTTCGGTTGCATTTCTCTGTCTTTTCCTGGGACTATTATTACTAATAGTCCCAGGTCTTTTCGGCGGATTATTTTGTCTAAATTCTGTATTTACTCAAAAATAACGAATACGGTGGAGTTTACTGTTGCTTAGTTTGCGTGTCGAAAACATTCCTGGTTTCGGCTGCGTTTTTTTAATGTTTTGACGATACTTTCTTCGCAACATCGTGACTGCATGAGGAGGGACGGGCATCACCAAAGCCACTACCATTGCTAAACTACTATAGGGCCTATGCCTCTCCATCTTGGTGGGGACTTATCTATAGTATCTACTGTATCTGACAAAGAACGAATGGAAAAACTCCTTAAAAGAGCCAAACGCCTCGAAGATACCTCGAACAATCCTTCCCATCAGTCTATGAACTAGCTAATACAGACGAAACTAAACTCCTCTTCTCCATAATACAGAACCCCAAGCATTTTCTATATCAACTCCTACCTCTTCTCCGTCCTCCTCCGCTCATCAAATTAAAGACCTAGAGCACATAACCATACTCTCCCACCCAAAGACGACTCTCAATTTATCCCCGAATCCTTATAATATAAGGATAATATAATCTATATTATTATATAGATTGAAGATATTGACTAGTTCATTAATCAATTCTAACAACTTTTAATATTTTTTTTTAAATTCGCATCTCTAATGTTAGCATTAGGCTACTGCGTTTTTGCCAGCTTGTTTTTCTCAATTATTATCATACATATGCAGATAGACATGTAAAGTCAAATTTAAACATGCATAGGCCTACATACAATATCGATGACGATCACATCTGTATATTCAGAGAAATGGTTAATGTGGAATGAAGTAATTAGCCTACCTGCCAATACACGTCTAATGTGCAATGTGCATTAATTGTGAGAGTGGTGTCTAAGTCATGAGTTTCGGAGGCAGCCGAGGACGGGATGGATCTCGGTAGGAATTCTTTAAAAGATGAGACTTTAGTTTGGAGTGGAAAGTCATGAGACGTGATAGATAAAGGAGCGTGAGGTAGATGGTGGTGGGTGAGCGGCGATATGGGTGGACGATCTGCGAATTGGGTGAGAATAGGAGAATGATCGAGTAGAGTGGAGAGGCCAGATGGTGAAAAGTAAGTAAGTAAATAAGTAAGTATATCCTTTATTCGACCAATTGCTAACCGCATTTGGTTTACACAGAGGTCGCGAAAGCACTTGTGCCAGCCACTAAAACTAAAGCGGGTGATCGAGCCTTTCGGGTCGCTGGTCCACGTGCCTGGATTAGTCTTCGCGCCCATTCAGGAAACCAAAAGTTTTTCGCTTTAAAAAACCCAGTTAAAATGCACTTATTACGTAACCACGAGCATTAACATTTGCGCTGACAGTAGACTGTTTTGTGAAGCGTTCTAGAAGTAGCTTGCTACCAACTACGCTACATAAATCATCGTAATTACAATTACAATTACACTTGGGTTGAGAGTTTTTAGGGACTTGTAGGTTAGCAAAAGATCTTTGAAGTGTAGGCCTATGCGCTGCAGAATTTTCAGCCAATTTAAGGACCGGTTGATATAATTATGGTTATGCTTGAGTGTCCTTATGACAGCTCGGGCGAGCGAGTTTTAGACGAGTTGAAAAGGCCTAGTTTGGGCTGATTCCAGGTTTAAGAAACCCATTAAGAAACGGTTTCTTGAACCCGTTGGGGAACGGGAATTGCAGCAATCAAACTTGGAGTGGACAGTGGAGGTAGCGAGCGATAGAGCACGCAGTTTTAAAGTCAATCATGTGGCGGATGCGGCGGTAGTCACGAATGTGCATTGAGCAGGTGCGCGAAGAATGGACAATGGAGATCTGATTTGAGCATGAGAGATGTAGGTCGAAGGTTATGCCAAGATTGCGCAGACGCAAGTCGGAGGTGAAAGTAAGAGATGAGGATTTACTGGACAGGTGTATGGAAGGGTCGTGGATTTTATTGATCTGATATGGGAGGCCTAGGATGATGAATTCTGTTTTGGCATGTTGAAGAAAAGGAGGCTGGAGAACATTCAATTTGAGATTATGTTGAGTAATTGGGCCATTGAGAAGGAAAAAGACTTGGAGGGATAGTCGCAACCTCTTTCTGTCTGCTCTGCATGCGGGTGCTATGATGCAAGTACTCATCCATCTGTGGGATATGCCTCTCCTTCGTACGTAGCTTGCCCTCCAGCCTCAGAGGCCTCGCGTTTCTCAGTTGGTTTTATCCAGTGGATTTGGATTATGGAACAAGGAGAGAACATCAGATTTCCGTTCATCTTCTAAAGTTCCATCGTTGTATAGTTCTGTTCCTGCTGCTGATGTTATTACTCCTTATGACGTTTTATAATATATAAGGGTATATATATATACCTTACAGGTAATCAACTACAATTACATAAAGGTATATACTTTTAAGATTACAAAGTCAGTAACAGTTAATCATATAATTGAGATTCAGTGCATTCAAACACATTTTCCTGACTATTCATGCTACTAAAAACTGTCTGTTGCATTCGTTAATTTCTGCTGTGTTGGTTTCTGTTTGAGGTGACCTGCCACCTCTCTTGATATGGAAACCGGACACGGACCTCCTATTGACATCCCTTAGAAAACCCCTTTGACTTTACGCATCGCTCGTGAATAAACTAGTGCCCTGCGCTTGGCTTTCGAGTGAGGCTTCAGAAGTTTGGAATTTACAATTACTACTGCGTTGCTATGCATGTGGATAGACTTTAAACTAACACGCAAACACGATAACCGCATCCCAACAACCGAATTAATCACCATCGAAGCCTTCTGAGATTGACGCAATTTGGTTTAACAAGAAAATCATTCGTGTATTTTGTCACCAGATTCAGTTTGTATGGTTTGATATCTATATGCAGAAGTCAACAGCAGTAGGCCTATCATGATTTCAGTTGGAATATCTGCTGATAAGAGGATTGACAGGGATTCTCATCTTGCACGAACATTGGACAAAGAATAAAATTTTGTTCATGAGTTAAATGCTATAGGCCTAATTCTGCACATACGTTTATGTATGTATACGTGTGTACGTATTTATGTACGTAGGCTACATACGTATGTATGTATGTATGTATGCATAATATACATATGTATATGCATGTATGGGTGTGTGTATGTATTCATGCATGCATTCAAGCATGCATAAGACACTGCATATATTATACCTTGCCCATAGTTCCCCACTATTCAAGTCTCTCAATTTACTCTCCATATATGATATTTATCGACATCAACTGGCTACTCTTATGTATAGGCATCAGACGGGTCTTCTTCCTCCCATATTTAAAATTTTTTCACAACTAATTCTGACCTCCACCGATATAATACACGTAAGAAGCACGATTATCGATCTGCTTTATCTAGAATTGGGGCTCGCTCTTCCTCGGTTCGTATCACGGGTCCCAAACTATGGAATTCTATTGATCCTTCTGTACGATCTGCCCTTTCTCTTTCATCCTTCAAATATACTTTTAAATCCTTATTGGTCTCCCAGTACTCCTAAATTATCCTACTTTACTCGAAACTAATATTGTTGACTTCTAGTGATCCTTTTCCTGATGTAGCCTTTCTGTTTTTGGTTCTTACCCACCCTACCCATCTAGTTTTCCTACCTATGGGGATGACTCGATAAGCACTTTGTGCTTCTTCTCCTCATTAGTTATTATTCTATCGTTTATGAACTGATGTATCTTATCATTGAACTGTTTATACAATACACATTAACTTGTCTAGTTATCATTTCTGAACATTGTTTTAATGTATGTTATGTGTCTTCTATTGAGTTCTTGCTGTTCACTGATTCAAATAAATAAATAAATAAATGATTGCAATCATACGCCAATACATGAATGTATGGGCATATGTATGCAGACATTCGCATATATATATATATATATATATATACTGTATGTCTTCAGAAGTCTTCTTGAATTCTTTTATATCCTTTAACTATCAGTCTAGCATGCATGCATGTACTCTACTGCGGTCCATCGTATGTTTTTCTCCCGAGGAAGCAAAATGAATGCAGGATATCGTATTAGGCATAACTCCAAAACGTGGAACGTGGGTGTATTAATTTAACGGCCCCTCGGCGTGCCATACATCCCAGTAGACTGCGGCGGGGCGTCGGCGGCGTTGGCGACGGCGCACGGTTCTAGTGTCGGCGGCGGAGGCGGCGGAAGCAATTCGTTCGCTCTCATCGTGTTGGCGTCGATGCATGGCGCATGCGTGTTGATCATTCGCCGTGAACACTGTTTTAACCCAGGTTGTTATTAAGACACAGTCGCCGTCTGTCTATCGGAGACTAAACAGAGTGCTCGATCAACACCACGAACATTACAGTGAACATCTCTCTAAGATATTGCGCAAATTAAAGTTGAAACGTTCTAAGTCTACTTTACTAAGCAAAGCGGTTTAATGCGTGATCGTGAGAGACAACGCGCTATCGTAATTCCTATGTTTATCTGTGACGATTGATTGAGTGGTTTTAGTTGCAACTTTTCCTGTGACGTGTGGAGACCTATTCTGAAGAACTGTCAGCATGAGGTTATATTCCTGGCTTACAGGCTTATCGTTGCAATTGGACTCTTCAATTTCAAATTTACAAGAGTCACAAGATTGATTTTTCATAGAGCAATATGAGTGACATTTGTTTCTCAGTCAAAGTTTGATTCCACTCATTGAAAATGGGTTTTGAACAGACCACATAGGAATGCCCTATAGGCTTGAAGTGACTTTTCTTTTGGACAAAAGTGGTCGGCCATTTCTACGCGAAATGATCTGAAACAGAAAAGCGGAAATGAACATCGCAAAATATCGGAAAATAGACCTACTTCTTGTTTGCATTGGTGAGTACTTTAGTGTTCAAAGCGTGTTTGACCAATGGCTATAAACCTGTGGTAGGTCTCATACACGTAATGTAATGTAAATCTTCGAAACTTCTTAGCGCCGCACAAAGCCGCGTCTGGGAAAACATCTTTTTTACCGGCGCTATATCAAATCAAGTGCGCAATAGCCAGGCTGCCTAGTCCGTTCCGGTGCCAGGTCAGAATCCGGGGAGGTCAAGACGATATATCAGACAAGTCTTATTAGGTCAATAATTTTTTACCATGTCTCTAAACCACGAGCGCACAAGGACATACAGGGTGGGCCTATTTATTGAAAATGAATAGGCCAGCTATAGTTTTTTCCATGCAGAGCTACCCATTGACAACGTAGTAACCGCCTGTCGTCCTTCTGCCTCCAGTTTTCTTGTATCGGTTAATGCCCTGCATGTATCTCTATAACTTATATCTCTGTTCTCCTTCGATTAAAATTTTAGTCGGTGCATGCGTAAAAACTTGTTCTGCTGTTTCTTGGAAAGCTGCATTGTGTGAAATTGACACCTGTGTTATTGTGGCAAAAGTTTTTCCGACAATTTAAACTGAGTTTCGTAGGCCATATGCAGGCGCGTAACGAGACTTAAATTCAAGAGGAGGCAACTTCACAAACCATCAATTGTCAAAATCCGGGGCATTGGTCAATAGAAGTTCCAGTATATAAAAAGCAAGAGGAGGCAACTGCCTCCTCGTGCCTCAATGTAGCTACGCCTATGGCCATATAACAATAATTTCCTCTAAAAGTATTGTAGCGTGATTGTCTTGGAAGTAAATGTTCCTATGCAACATTAAAAATCGTGAAAATACCGAAGGATTTCTTATAACCAAGATCGTAACTTTGCCCATCACAGCGATGGTGACATATCCCTATACTCCCTTCCCTCCCCTGCTCTCTACCCTTGTCTCTTTCACCCCTCCATTCTTCCTTCCCTCTTTCTTCTGATATTTTATGCAAACTTGATATGATACTGTCAACTACAATAAAATGGATACCTAATTTATGCAAAATTAACAATAAGCAACAGCTAACGTGAAGGCATTGAAGGCATAGGCTACTATAGGTTACTGTCACCACCAATTTTAAAAGCGGTGGTGACCGGATACTACCGTCACAATACAAAGTTACTCCTATACTTATAACTATAAAAAAAACTGTACGAAAATCACGTAGCACTTTCGCGTCGTGAGTCACGCGCGATGTTAGGGGAGACCGGGGCAGGAGTGGCATGGTGGGTAAGAGTGGCACCCCATACTAGCCAGAAAACGGCCACCATTGTAGAATCTTTACCTTGCGTTTTAGTTAGCCGGTTTGATGCGATACACAATGGAAAACTATATTTTGCAGATGAGCTGTCACAATTATTTTTGTTTCAATTTTTAAGATTTTCGCCTAATTTGAGTTTTTTAAAGGCGATCTTTGATCAGCCCCTACTTTTTTAATAGAAGGTAAGGCACTGTTTGTATTGTGTTATTTATAAGATCTAATATGCTTCTTTTAAATTGAACATTATCGTACGTCACATCTTAATCCTTTCATAACGAAAAGAATCGCTAAGGCGAGGCATAGCTATGGGGCAAAAGAGGCACACCATCTGCCGTTTTTGCCCCACGACATGTCACTTTTGCCCCTGAACATGGGGCAAGAGTGGCACTTTTGACATTTGCCATTATATTTTTCCTACATTATTTAGTTGCTCCTTAAATTAACTTTAACAATTAAGAATATCTGAAACTTTATTCAGTCCATGAAAGCAGTAACAGTATAGACGGAAGCTTACGTGCAGAAGCCTCCGCATCACGAGATACCACAATACCACATCCAGAAGCTCTAACAAGCTACATACATGTGTCAACCACATTCACTACCACAAATAAAACTTGTCTAAACAAGCTACATGTAAGTACATCAAAGGCTACTCTTCAAGCCAGAACTTCAAATGTGACCGCAACAGCATTTGGATTGGGCCTACGCCATAAACGCAGAATAATATTCAACCTGAAGTTTGCAAATGCTGAAATACTGATGGGATATCATAGCCGAAAGCAAAGGCTAATACCAACTCGCGTCGCAGCAAGAAGTATCCAGGCTATCGACCGCCAACCTCCGTGCATCTTAGACCAGCATTACCACGTGTTCCATCATGGCATAACCGAAATCTGCGAAAATCACCAACAGACTTTCTGTTGAACATCCATGCAGTCACAACAGGCCGATACACGTTAGCTAAACCAGCCCGCAATCGATATGGAACTTGCCTGCTCATCCGAGCCTGTCAGTATTCCAGAACTCCGCTAATCGACGTAGAACTCACCTATTCATCTGAAAATTCCAACAAACTTGAAGATGAGCCAAATCAGCCAACGTATGGTTGCAGAAGTCGCACATTTAGCTGGACTTCCCTGCAGGCCTATCTATAAGTAATTCCCTGATCTCTGAGATACATAAATAATTAATTAATTAATATTTATTATACAATGAACTAATGTAACTTATACTTTGCCACATTGCCTCCAATTGTTCTGCTATTTTAACAATGCTAATTACTAGATACACGTATATTTAAACTAAAAATAAATAATTGTATAGCTTCATTGCAGAGCCTATCGATGATGATGAAACGAACCAGCCGTAGGGCCTACTTCGATACAAGTCCGGTAACGATGCTGAGCTGCACAAATATGACAAAAGCACCATGCCCAATAGCCAATGTGTCAGTGCTGGACATCAGTACTTATCCGCACATCCGCACACAGAATGCGAAGCACGGCGCAAACGCAAAGGAGAAAGTTTGTGCGTGCTAACGAGTACGCCTTACAAAATAATGCTAGAGGATAAGAAGCAATATGTTAAGAGACCGCTCATGAAGAAACTTAATCTGCAAGAGAATGGTAAGAACCAGAAGTAGAGGAGCCAGAAGCAGAAGAAACAGAATCAGAACCAGATGCAGAAGAAGCAGAAGTAGAACCAGCAGCAAAAGAAACAGAAGCAGAACCACCACCCCCACCAGCAGCAAATGCAGAAGCAGAAACAGATGCAGCAGAAACAGAAGAAGAACCAGCAGCAGAAGAAACAGAAGCAGAACCAGCAGCAAAAGAAACAGAAGCAGAACCACCACCACCAGCAGCAGCAAATGCAGAAGCAGAAACAGATGCAGCAGAAACAGAAGAAGAACCAGCAGCAGCAGAAACAGAAGCAGAACCAGCAGCAAAAGAAACAGAAGCAGAACCAGCAACAGAAGAGTACTATTAAGAAATACAGAGCGGAAAGTATCACCAATTTCTACTGTATTTATTGCAGAGAGCTTTACAGCGACCCATCCGAAGAAACTTTTATTCAATGCTTAGCATGC
>JACEVL010004064.1:0-11335 GCA_020284085.1 Aporrectodea caliginosa
CTTTCCCCCGGCCCCAGGGTTATGTCGGGTTTCTGTAGTAATATGTGAAAAGCAGTCTGTTCGCTTTTAGTTATGAGACCTTGTCTCGTTGTCAACATCTATCTCTTCCAGAGGAACTGTTATGCCACTTTATTACGATTAATTATGGTTGTTGTTAATTGGATGCGGTGACTGTCCTGTACGTGTGAAATAAAAGTACACTTAAATAACACATTCAGCGGCTCTCGACAACTTCCTATGCACCATCAAGCCAATATATTTATAGCCTTAATCTTAAAGCTTACAATTAAGCCTATGAGTAAACTAAAATCTTACCAGTCTCTTTCCGAAACTGGCTTGTATCTTCTATCACTGCAGCTGATGAAAAGTCCACATCTTTAGCATGCGCTTGCAAATATCTCTCAGTCATCACGTGTGACTCAATCAGCTCAGTGATCTTTTTCATCACCTCTTTAGAATTCTGCTCGAACTGACGCAGTTGATCCTTGGATTTACACCAGAACCACAAAACGATACCTTTGTTATTTTCAGAAGATGTGTCTCTTTGAATCGTCACTAACTCTGTATTTTTTAAATTGTGGGAACTCATTAAACTTGAAAATTTCCCTTGCCTTTCGACAAGCAACCGCTTCAGTCCTGCTATCAGACCTTTCTCCATTGCTTCTTGAGAAGAAGCTTCTGCAGTTGACATTTTAGCTTTCACAACGACTGTAGCAAAATCAACAAAAGTTTGTCTTTTAAATATGTCAATTTAAATTAGGTTGCAATAAATTTGAAAATAGATATGGACATTAAATTCCGCAAAATAATATGATGTGTATCAAGTAAAATTATTGTAATTTCGTATAGGCACGCTTAGAAGGTTCAGAGGTGCACATTGAAGCCGGGCAGTAGCACACTTTATGACCCATAAACAGACTACAAGAGGCACGTTTTAAGCTTAGAGTAAAAGATAGCCTCGGTAGGAGAATTGCGAACATGACGAGGTATAGAGTTCCAAGTGAAGGAACCAGCAACTGTGCATGAACGCCGGCCAAAGACAAGACGTGTACCAGTAACAACATACTTTCCAGCAGATGCTGATCGAAGAGAGGAGCGGCCTAGCTTAATGGTGTAAACATGGAAGAAACGTTCGATGACGAATGAAATTGCATGTGATCTGTAGGCTACACAAGGAATGCCAGCTTGAAGCGGATGCACTCATATACGGGGAGCCAGTAGTCTGATACGTTATTCAAGTTAGAGAAAGCAGCTTGCAGAGGAGAAGTGGGGAGTAACAGAGATTTTATCCACAAGGCACGTTTGCAGAACTAGCACACTGACGCCATGTGCAGAATATGCTGGTAAAATTGTATAACACGGCGTTGCTAGTGTTTGATTACTGATGTGGTTTCTATCCGCACTCCTTGATTCATAGCCTTTATTGACAACAGAGGAGGCCTATAATAATTATAGACGTCATCCATACATAATTTTGTTATTTACAAGTTTCTATCAAACAAGTTTGGGCACAACTCATTGCCGTGCTTCCCAAATCAAATGGAATCATGCAAGAAGGTATAATATTATTTTGGATTTTTGGCTTTCTCAGCGGTGAGTCCTACAATTTAGCATTTCCAGTGCTATTTCTGGCACATCTTATCCGCCGACGGAGGCAAGCTGTTGTCCAACCACCGTTCGGCTGTTCCTCGCAACTCGAGTAGAAAGAGCGCCCCCATAGGTTTTAACAAAGAGAGATATGTGCAGGACAGGCATTCATTGACAGCCGGTCAAATCGACGTAGAACCTCCCATTCGTTGGCGGGCGACCCAACACCAGAATCTTATCACTTTCCCTCCCCGCATTCAGTGTTATTTCAGTTATGTTTTTTCAGTTACAGCTATAGTTATCTAATTTGTGATTTTTCAGTTAAAGTTATAGCTACAGTTAACTGAAATCAGATTTTTCAATTTCAGTTATTTTTTTATTTTTCAGTGACAGTTTCAGTTATTTCTCTTTATTTTTCAGTTATAGCATCAGTTATCTTTTCACAAGTCATTATTAATGACACACTGACCACAAGTATTCTGAACAGTTACCAGAAATATTTACTAACCAAATCAGTACGATTTAACGTATTGTCGGTTTACTTTAAGGAAAACACGACGTTCCAGATTAACACTTGCTCTGTTCCGACAATTAGCGTGCCAGACTCATGGTTTTCAACGTCCTTGCCAGCAACGGTGTGAACACAACATCGACTTTTGTCGTCTGCGGCTTCGTAAACAAATTGTTCCCACACGCCACTTTCTACTTTTCAACCACTACTTGGCTTAAACATTATTCTCGTAGTCGTGGATTGTTTTACGAATTTACGGTTTAGCTCCAACGAAAACACAACGAAAGAAAAAGGTACCGGAAGTTAAGCGAACATAGAAAACTGAAAGGAACCAGAAGTGAAACTAGCATAGTAGCCTAAACTGAAAAGGAACCAGAAGTGAAATGAGTGTAGAAAACTGACCGTAGAGGATTACCATTAAAAAAGTATGTAATTAAAAGAGGATTACCATTCAAAAAGTATGTAAGAAAAGCACTCATGTTTTTTTCAGTTAACTTTTGTTATTTTTCAGTTATACAGTTTTCGTTTTTCAGTTACTATTACAGTTTCAGTTATTCAGTATTTTTCAGTTTCAGTTACAGTTAACTGCAAGACATTTTTCAGTTATTTTGCTATTTCAGTTACAGTTACAGTTAATAGAAATAACACTGCCCGCATCAGAGATTTTTGGATCTGAAGACTGAAGCTCGACACTGCCCATTGCCCAAGAACCTGCCTCGTCTTTAGCCTACACATGGACCAGTTAAATATTATTGACAATCACGCTATCGTTGGACGTAATAAGCTCCCCAGAACTACATAAGAAATCTTTCTCGAAAAGGAAATTAAATTTCAAAACACAAGCTCTTTATGAGCTCGTGTTCTCTAAAAGTAAACAAATCGAGCACATTCTGCCGATCATTATTTTAAATTTATACTTGATTATAGATTTTAGGATATAAACCAATTTACCTCCTCCTTTTTCTATGACATCTGCAACCTCTTGTTGGCCATTTGAACACAGGCACTGAACGAAAGCAAAGTGTTGCTTGGCAGATAGTTTTCTGGCTACCTGCAGGAGTTCGTGATTTTTATCTTTGTTGAGCCGTAGACTATTTATCAAAGAGACCTCCGACTTGGTTAGACAATTAGCTGAGCACAATCGTTCGATCAAACAGTTGCTCGGCTTCATATTTTCTAACAAGAAAAGTGTGTTAATTCTGATGATTGCAGATCTTTTCTTGATTATTCTGTAGTACTCTACAACAGTGTCAAATTATTGATCATTGATTTAAATACTGATTAGATTTTCAAAGTAGGAAATGAAACGATTTCTTTACACTCTGACGCTTTAAACTTACAGCCTATAGCCTACTGAGAAAAGGAGCCGTATGATCAATAAATTCGTATCGCGACAGCTCCTAACGCAAAAAGGCATATTCGGCCAATTAATTGCTTTATAAGCGAAATTAGAGGAATTTTCCACTGACTAGTTATAATTAAACAAGCGTTTGTGAAAGAATCATGACGTTATGCGATGAGTCATCGCATTTTTCGGAAACTGCGTGCTAAGATGTTTTATAAACCCAAGTTTGCCTAACAGCAGGTATTGGCTTCTAACATCTCCACTACAGATGCAGAATTAGATCATATTAGTACATGGCCTCGTAAATGTAATCTCCACCTGAATCACTCAAAATCCTGTGAGATTGTATTTACCAAACCAAAGGTGAATCTTTTACAAGCCCCTCCTGTCCTGCCTGGCATCAAAAGGGTTGTGTCATTGAATATACTGGGCATTGAGATTACCGAAAAGTTCGGTTTTCCCCGTATGTTCAAAGACTTTGCATTCGGGCCAAGCAATCTCTCTATGCCCATCGTATTTTGATCTCACATGGGCTTTCAGGGGTCAGGCTTCATGATGTGGTCAGGGCTACCACTATCAACCGCATGCTATACTGTTCCCAAGTATGGTGGGGCTTCGCCAGTAAGCAGGAACTTGACTCTCTGAGCGCACTGGTCCGCAAGTTGGTACGCCTGGGTTTCCTACCTAAATCTTTCCCCACCTTTGAGGAGCTTTGCAAAAAGCTGATATAGACCTATTTAGAAACATCTTAACAAATACTAGCCACACCCTCCACGACCTTCTCCCCTGTCAATTGCACTGGTCATGACCTGCGCCCACGCTCACATAACCGTGTTCTCCCTAGATTTGATTCCCTTACCAGGCGTGGCTTCTTAGCTAGGATGTTGTACAGTTAGACACATGTTTTCTAGTTGACCTAATTTTCTTCTAATTATCGTTTTCTTTGTACATAAATTATTTCTGACTTTGTATGTAAAGCGCTGAGCGTTTGCTTGCGTTCAATAAAGAACATTCTTACTTACTTACTTACTTACTTAAAGTTTAATATAAAAAGTTCATATAAAATATATAGAATATATAAGTTTAATATAATTATTAGGATTATCGAGGGCTATGGCGATTAGGGTGTTTTAAGGTGTATGTGAAATTTTCAACTCAAAGATTTTTATTGGCCAGGTCAATTTATCATGCCAATGGATGTATGCACTCCATATCCGAAATAATAGCCTGATAGGTGAGTATTTAGGACTTGCTCAAGGCGACCGAAATTGTAGGAACCCGGTTGCATTATGATTATAGGCATTCTATACACGATTTCAATACATGCCAGCCTTATACCCCTTCTTAGTGGCCGGTTCCCAACTAATAAATATTCATGATGAAGACGTACCTGATCTCTTGTTGTTTATGTCACTGACCTCGTGTTGCAAATGGCGGTTAATGGTGGTTTTCATTAATGCATCATATCGCAGGTGAGATGGCAAAGTTGACTAGAAAAAAGGCTGAGATTTGGTTGATAGGCAGTACTGAAGATCACTTCGGTTATGCGAAACTACCTACACGAGGAGAGGTTCTCAAGGTGCTGTTCAATTCCCATACACTAAGAAATCAGAGTCTGGATGACAGCGTGAAAGAAACGGAAGCTATGGTAGGCCTACTTCCAATTTGGGAAAGAGCACGGATTTCAACGAGGGCTAAGAATCATGTTTGGGATCAGCTACGACATCTTCATTAGGAATGACAAAACCTCAAAAAATATTTGGAGGAAGTCAGAAACTGAAGAAGGAAAACGGGATTCTTTCAGGGATTCCCTGCAGGACCTCTATGACATTGCGCATAAAAATGCCATGACAATAATTATGATAGAAGAGATTCTGCAGTTTTTGAAAGCACAGCGTGAGAAAGGACAACGTGGTACCATGGCAGGCATTGATGTCAAACTTGCAAAGCAAGAAGAGAAAGCACTGGCAAGATCAACAGCACTTTTATAGCGTGAGGAACGTTATCATGCTAGCATGATAGCTGTAGCTACGGAGGTTTCTGTGCTGGAAAAGTCATCTGAGGAAGAGGCGTCATCAGGTATCTCAGAAAAAGAGCCAAAACCTTCTACGTCTGCTTGGCCACCAAAGCGACGAATGGGAACAATCTCTGTAGTTACTCGTGATGTTGCAGCAGCTCTAGATCGCACCAAAACCAGCAGCAGGAAGGCCTCTCACATTTTGGCTGCTCTTGCAGCATCCAATCTATATGCAGCACCAGCTGGTGAGCTGATTATCAGTCCTTCAGCGATCCATCGAGCTAGGAAAGATAACCGTGCAGCTCTAGCAGCAGAGAATAGCGAATCCTTCGATCCGAAGATTCCTCTTACTCTTCACTGGAAAGGCAAGATCATGCCAGATGATACAGGGACAGGACGAGGGTGTGTTGATCGCCTTCCAATAATGGTATCTGGCAAGGATGTGACCAAGCTATTAGCCATCCCCAAACTCCATTCTGGGACAGCTGCCGTCGTTTCAGATGCATGTTTGGCCGAGATCAAAAGTTGGGGATTGGAAGAAAGAATCGTGGCCATGTGTTTTGAGACAACGGCAAGTAACACGGGTTGTAAGGGTAACGTATGCATCAAGTTGGAAACCTTTGCATTGCAGCAACTGAGTACTGAATATCACAGAGACGACTACAAAGAGCTACTAGAGCTAACAGTCCACCAAAAGGAATAAATATCCAGGGCATTTCACCGCGCGCGTTGGATCTATGCGATCAAGATGTGGCTTTTCAGAGATCAATTTCCCATTCAACAACGCCAGAACACAGAGGAGTCATCTCGACAATCCTACTCTCAAAAGGTGTGGAATCATTTACCTCGAGTGCCACTTTTTGTGAAAACAAGTTACGTGTAGTACTGGTTCACCTGTACCTCACCCAATGAAGCTCCAAAGAACGATCTGGAATTCTTGAAGGCAATCCATACTTACCAAGACAAGGAAGTCTCACAGGTCGCCCTAACAGCATTTTCCCGACACCTTTGGTATTTGTCGGTTGGCCTCAGCCTTTTTGACAATTCAGTCACCGTCGACGAAAAGCAGCGCATGGTCTACAGCATGCGCAACAATCAGGGGTGAACCTCCAAAGAGTCTTCCTCCGATACATAATCCACCTACAAAAGCACTTAACGATTTCTTCACCACTTCTACCACCAAAATATTCCAGATCCTCAGATTGGATGACTCTTTTCTTGATCGAGACCCGCAACAGTGGGAGTCAGAACACATCATATCCGTCCTAAGAGTGACGAACGATTTGGCGGAGGGAGGAGTGGCTCTCATGCAGTCCAGAAAGGAAGAAGAGAAACAGTTTTGTTCTGCAATTGGTCGAGTACCATCGAAACAAATTCCCAAAAGCACTAAAGGGAATAAGTAAATGACAAATAACTGACAGTATTTCCTTTGATTTTGCCTTATATCTAATGTTTAAGTGCAGAAATTTGTTTTTATCTTTGAAAATTGCAATGTATCACGTTGGTCTCTAAGTGATAATTCTTCTTTGGCTTTCAGCAAGTTCTAAATCTTTTCCGATTTTCATCTAATTTGACAAATGACAATGTTTTTCAAGGTGGAACACAAAAACAAACTGGCCGATATTAATTTTCAAACTTTAATTTTTAGACACACCCTAATGGGGATATGTCCCTTTCTGGATGACCTATTCCGAGGAATCACCACCATTGCTCATTTTACTTGTCTGTTCATTTGTGGAATTATTTTAATTGTGAATGATGTCTCAAATTAACAATTTGAATTGAAAACTATACAAATTAGCTGCGCTTAGGCGTAGGCTATACCTCTAACAGATGCAAGTATAGTCTTTCTAGATCGTCTATTAATCACGATATCGAATGAAAAGTAGCAGATAGATGATAACGACACGAATATTTCCTGTTCACTTGAACGAGGCCGTAACCAGAAATACCGTGCAAACGCTTTGGATAGAATCGTCTCCATTATTTCTTTCGGTAGGTCATATAACTACAGACAAAAAGCAAACTTTGTTAATTGTAGAGTAAACGTAATAAGTCGCGCTGCTAGAAGTCTATACCCCGTTAATACAGTCAAATTGTTTTAAAATAGGCCTAAATATAAGTTTTGGACAAAATACCCGCATTTTAATAGACATAGGGCCTACTATGACAAAAGAAAAAGAAACGGGATATTGAATTTTTTTAGAATACTGTCGCCTACAAGCCTTTAGAGAATAGGCCTATTATAACTAAAGACGTCATAAATATTATAAAGGTACATGAGACTAGAGCTAAGCTTGTATCCTCAAACCCTTGTGACATCGTTAATTTTTTGACTCAGATAGTGTACTGTTGTCATTTCATAAATAACTCTGCTGCCAATCACAGTATTGACATGCAGAACTCTTCTTTTGTCGTCTATTCACTGCGTTACAACTGGCCAGTTTTTAAAGCGCCTGCGTAATTTTTCCAGACATAAGTTACATCAATCCACAGACGTTGGAAGTATTCTTTAGTAGGACCTTATAATTATATATCGATAGGCTAGTTGAGTGTTGTCCATAAATTTGGTCATGTCCAATCTCATACAGCGTAAAGGAGAGAAACTTGTTTTAGTATCTAGGCATTTCCTACAAAGGTGGCCTCTTTTAAACTGTAAACTGGTTCTAAAGGTTCTTGTATACGTGTTCGTAAACATTTGAACTCATTTAAAAAAACTGCTAAAATTATCATCTATATTATATTGCTTACGGTTTTCGAAGAGACACTTTCAAAATATCCTCTGCATTTTTTGAAGTCGTCTTCGTGCCAATGAAGCTCCAGAGGCTGTAGATTGTGAATGTAATCCTCAACTAAGACACGTAGGTTTTCATTTTCATGCCCTAGTAACGTTTCGCTTACTTTTCTTAAATAAATGAACAGAATAATCTTTTCATTTTCAGGCTTGGCAGATATTAATTCTAGATTTACTGTTGGCGCTTCTGATGGTATCGCGATCGCATTTGTTCGTTCCAAAAACTCCATTGCCGACGAGTTTTCAGCAGATAATCTTTGGGACAAAGTCAACTCGATTTGTGAGACAACTAAAATTAGAAACACTGGCTTTATATGCGGTACAAGGACGATATGGACAAATTTGGCTAATCCTCTACCCAGTGACTTACATTCATTCATTCATTCATTCATTCATTCAGAGCATTTACATAGCGCCCCTTCAAGAAACTACTCAGGAGCGCTCCCGGCCCAGCCACGACTAAAGAAAAAGTCTTGAGGGACTTGTAGAACCCTGTCAGATGGTTTACAAGTAAAAACGGAGCTTAAGTGGTAGGTCATTCCAGATGGAAGGACCAACTATCGAGAAAGCACGGCGCTGCCTAATAGCCAAGCGAGTCCGTGGAACAAGGAACTCACCCCTCGACGCAGAGCGAAGCACCCGACGCGCTGGAACATCAGACACTGGGCGGCAAAGATCACGCAAGTAAGATGGAGCGCAGCCAAGAACACAGCGAGAAACCAGAGCAGCAATGCGATATGAGATCCGCTGAGACACAGGCAACCAATGCAACACATCACGCATGTATGCAGAGACAGGAGAGTACTTAGGAAGCCGTCCAATAAGCCGAGCAGCCGAGCGTAGAACTCGATCTAGTCGCCCCAAAACACCAAGGGAAGGCCAGCAAGTAGTGAGGAACAGTGGTCAATTCGACTAGTAACAAAGGCATGAACAAGGACCACAACTGCATCATGAGAGAGAGAGCGAGAGACCACTCGAAGCTGACGAAGCTGACATGTAGCTGCGATACTCGCTCTGGTTCAACTGACTGGCTACTGATTCTGCCACAGAATAGGTCTTCTAGGTTTTGATTTAAAATGCACATCTTCGATGAGTTTAAGTCACTCGGTTTAACTGGCCATGAATTTTCTATTACATAACAAAATAGTCGCATACAAGACATCTTTATGCCACAAAATCAAACCATAAGCAATAAAAATTAGACATTTTTACATTATGCCTTGTATGTAGGCCTATGTATTCATAAAGTGTGTATTTTTATTTGTATGTATGTATGTATGTATGTATGTATGTATGTATGTATGTATGTATGTATGTATGTATGTATGTATGTATGTATGTATGTATGTATGTATGTATTGTAACGAAATTGAAGGGTAATGGGGTTCGAAGTCCCCTCCCTGGGTTCGTTAAGTGTGACTTGTAAGTCCCCCTCTCCCACCCCGGCGCCTTCGGCTGCCTTTGAAGTAGCCGCTGTCTCTTCGCGCAGTCAAGTCCCCCTCTCCTCCGCCGACGCCTGTCGTCCGTCGGTCGGCTTTGAAGTTAGCCGCTGTCTCTTAGCGCAGTCAAGTCCCCCTCTCCTCCGCCGACGCCTGTCGTCCGTCGGCTGCCTTTGAAGTTAGCCGCTGTCTCTTCGCGCAGTCAAGTCCCCCTCTCCTCCGCCGACGCTCGTCGTCTGTCGGCTGCCTTTGAAGTTTGCCGCTTTCTCTTCTTGCAGTCAAGTCCCTCTCTCCTCCGCCTTTCTCACTTGATCTAGTCAAGTCCCCCTTTAAGTCCCCCTTGAGTCCCCCCTTAAGTCCCCTGTCTAACGCATGGGAAACGCATGTTAAAGTCCCCCTTTGAGTCCCCCCTTAAGTCCCCCCTTAAGTCCCCTCTTGAGTCCCCCCCCTTAGGTCCCCGGGACCTGGGCTGGGTTTCGCGCTCTTTAAGGGGCTATATAAGGGCGTGTGTTTGCTTGTTTGCTGGTCATTTTCTAGGATCAGTTGCGTCAGTTGCGGGGTTGTTGTTAAGTGAGTTCTAGAGTCAGTTGTCAGTTAGTCAGTTGTAGTAGTGTGACAGTTGCAGTAAGTCAGTTCTGTTCAGTTAAATCGTGATTGATTGTCGTCGAGTTGACATTGATTTTAATAAGAATTTCATCATTGAAACGTCTTCGAGTCGTTCTTCTCATTGAGTTAGTCAGAGTGCATCGACGGTGGCCGTCAAGAAAAACCCTTTGCCCGACGGGAAAGGTCGATCAGCGCGGACAGGAACAGGGAAAAGAAGAAGGGAGGATTTCGCTCACCATCCTGGTACCCGAAGAAGAAGAGAGAGAAGAATCCCCCATCCTACGATCCCTGGTGCTCTTACCCCGACCGGTGTGTCACGCTTTTGGTCAAAGACGAACCGGGGTTTGCCACAACTTTGGTACCAGAAGTGGGGTCCTGCCAGTCTCTGCCGACGGAGCGACCGACAGATTCTTCACTTTGGCCAGCCGAGGTGAGGTCAAGAAGACAGCCGAACGCTACCATTCGACGCCTGACTTCCGAAGACGATTCTGATGGGGGACGAAGACGACACCGTCATCTACCCGTTCCCGAGCCTTGCCGGTGGGCCTGTTGCGAGTTCTACGCCTGCCGGGGGACGACGTTCAATGGAGACGCAGCCAGGTGGAGACCGTCTGCTGGAGAGCATCGGCTTCGATGATCCGAGGCCGAGGGAGATGAACGACCGAAGGAGGACTTCGGATCCGGCCAGACGGGAAGTGACGGACGACTCGACGATGATACCGAAGCTGTTGGAGGGCGTCGGTGGTCTGCTGAAGAACCGACCCATGCAGATGAAACCGGGCCGGTTTGACGGGACAGGTTCCTTGGAATCGTTCTTGTCCCAGTTCGAGGTGTGTGCGAGGCACAACCGGTGGACCGCCTCGGACAAAGCCGACTTTCTGCGCTGCTCGTTGGAGAAAGCCGCCACTCAGCTGCTGTGGGACTTTGGTGCCGAGTCCGAGGCATCATATGACCAGCTGGTGGGACGGTTGCGACAACGCTACGGGACGGAAGGCCAGGCCGAGACCTTCCGGACGCAACTCTACTACAGACGCCA
>JACEVL010004065.1:0-10196 GCA_020284085.1 Aporrectodea caliginosa
GATGATGACGACAATGATGATGATGATGATGATGATGACGACAATGATGATGATGATGATGATGTAACGATTATGATGATGATGATGATGATGATGATGATGATGATGATGATGATGATGATGATGATGACGATGACGATGAAGAGGAATGGACGAATTAAGAGGAGGAATGAGAGTATGTATAGATGACTGCTCCTAAGTCGTAATTGATTTTATACGTATTTTCTACTGTTTTTCGTAAAACAGACAAATGCCTGTCGAGGCGGCTAAGCTTTGAGCTTAGATTCTTAACGATATTATGGAGTTAATAGGCCTATTAAACGCTCCGAATAGTCAGCGGCCAGCCTGCACTTTAAACTTCGTGGGTATAGGACGTCACAGCGGGTTATGTCAGAAACCACGGTTTAATATTTTCCAGCACACTGAAACCACAGGAAATTTTAGACTACGGTCGAAGCTATTTTTAGAGCTTACCTAAAAACAATATTAAGTTGGCCTAAACAACATTCACCATTTTGACATTAGAATCCTAATTATTATCTAGTAATAGGCCTAAGCCTGCCAAATTTATGACTATGATACAACAGATCGAATTAAGACTTTTCCAATTTCCAGCCTAGGCCTAACAGATAAAATAGGCCTAGATTGTTTCAAATAGGCTTATCTGAAACGTAATAGACCTAAACATTATGGAGACAGTTTAGTCTTTTCAAATTTGTTTTTAATTATTGCAAATATAGGGGAAATGATTTTTATGTTAGACGTTCTGTGTGTGTGTGTGTGTGTGTGAGTGTGTGTGTGTGTGTGTGTGTGTGTGTGTGTGTGTGTGCGCGTGTGTGTGTGTGCGGTGTGTGTTTGTGTGTTTGTGTGTTTGTGTGTGTGTGTGTGCACTTGGCAGCTTGGACAAAATTTAAAGACCCTCTTTGACAGACCTACCCCACCAAATGCCACCCTATTCTCAACTGCACCACTGCCAGCTGCAGGTTCGGACCGTATTAAGGCTGACATTATGACCGCTGTGCAATTACTATCTTTATTATTTCGACCTTGAGCATAATATACTTTGCATAATTATGTTGCCTTTATTGTCTTCATAATTATGAAGATCTGTCAGAACTGTTAGTCATATTTTAGCATATTTATGAGGCTTACAAAAATTCCCTGCATAAATAGCCTCATACATAATAGACATTCATACATAGTTACATACATACATATATAAATACATACATACATACATACATATATAAATACATACATACATACATACATATATAAATGCATACATACATACACACATACATGCATACATAATTATATAAGCTTACATACATGCATGCGTACATCTTAATTCAGTCACATTGGTTCGTTTTTCGTATCTCCATAATAATTATATCCTTGGATGACCTTAATTTGCTCTGTGCTATTTAAGGGATTTAGGTAAGGCCTTCGAATCATTAGTTTCAACGCATACAGTAGGCCTGTACAGGGGCGTCTATCCCCCCCTATAATTTATGATAAATTGGCTCAAGTTCCCCCCTATCCTGAGCACTTTCTCAGGCTATCCTTATGTCGAGGTCGTATGGTCAAGCTAGCGACATCGGTAAGGGCGCATGCTCGTGGAGCCTAAAATGCGAGAGGTTCTCAGTTCTGGTTTTGTAAGGGGTTAGGGATTTTTGCAGAACGTATAAGTTATGTTCTAAAATAATTGTGAGAAATCATTCCATTAATTCTCACACAACAAAAAAGAATAGCAGAATATCATGTAATATGTCATCATTGCCATGAGTTATGACATATATATATATACATACTAGCAATATTTCATGCGTTCGCCCGGGTTTTCCCAGGCGTAATTTTTAACGGCTGCAAATAAAGGCTACTTACTTACTATATTTGCTGATGGGCTTCAAATATTTAAAAAATGTCCATATATCTGAATGGAAACGATATTTAGAGGTGAACATAGTTGCTTTGCCCGTGTACTGCACGGGTTATCTCTACCTTATAATTATAGGCAATATTATTATTTTGTTCCCCGTTCTTTACGGTTTATCTCTACCTGAAATAGGCGTATTATTTTGTTCCCCGTACTACACGGGTTATTTCTAAATTATAATAGGCGTATTATTTGCCGTTGGCCAGCGTGACGTAAGATTGCATATTTAGCCGCGTGACGTAATTTAAGATTGCATATTAATTTTAGTGACGTGGACAAATGGGCATGCTTATAATGTCCATAAATCGGAATTGAAAGCAAATTATGAGCTGAAAGTAATTGGGATGAGATAGAAATTCGAATAGCTAAAGTAAGTTTCGAGTTGCTTTGACCTAGAAAATCGGCAATGGCCGTGGTTGCAAAAAATGTGAGCTTAGTGTAATTAGGTCACCAAATCTGTAAATGGTTGCGCTGACCTAGAAATTCGCCCGTGGCGACTTCTGATTGGTTGCTAGATGCTCCGTGTGACGTAAGATTGCTTATTAAGCATGCGTGACGTGAACAAATGGCCTTACTATGGGCGGTTTTGAAATAAGCTCGCTGAAAAGTTAAATTTAAAATGGCCATATATCGGCGTTTAAATAAAATTGCGAACTGAAAATAGTCGCGTTGACCTAGACGTTGCGTAATAATGCTTTGTAAATTTTTTCAACTCGCTAAACCGTTCCGTTTCGGAGCCTTTAGCCGGACAGCGATGCATTGCAAACATACATACATACGGAAGGACAAACTTTAAGAATTATAGTATAAGATAAAATATAATCATGAGTATCGTTAATAGCCTTTACCCTTTAGAAATCAGGAGTATTAGTTTTTATACATAGGCGTAATCATGAGTGCTAATTTCTGTTATAACAACCAACTTAAACTTGAACCAAGTTAACACTAAAGAAATCGTACAAAATTACAATCAGAGTACCATTCTGTCAATTATTACTAAATCCATGAATTAGTTCTTTTTGCAGTGGCAAACTGCACATTGCGAAGCGATCAATGATGTCATTTTCATTGATATTATCCAATAAATCTTTCTCGGCAGCAAGCACAAGCAATGCCGAAAACCAGTCATCCAGCATTGTTGATCGCAACCTGTTCTTGACAATTTTAACTCTACTCATTGCTCGCTCTGCACTGCAACTAGTGACTGCAAGGGATGCCAAATTCCTGTACAGACAGGATTTGGAAACCCAGACAGCTCTTGCAGAACCCTTAGTGGCTTTGTGAATGTATATTCGACCCAAGCACGTCTATTCCTTGACTCTTCTGTATTATCCACATTTTCGACCACATCTCCAGTAATATCATCGCATAGTTCTTCATCATCAACAGCTGAATTCGGAGTTTCAAGCAAAAGTGGTTTATCATTTCTAGTGGTGCCTCTCATAGTTTTCTCATTCATCATATCATCCATACCCACTCGATCATGCACTAATTGATACACTGGACGAAATTCTCGCAACTCCTGATTTACAACACTGACATCAAGATCATAAGAAGCACATATGGAACGAATATCATCTGTAACAACGTCTTTACTGGCCAACAGGCTAGACGGTGCAAATAGTTGCATTTCTTTCATGAGCCTAGTATCTTGTTCATCGAATCTAGCTTTCAGTTGAACTATTACTGACCCTAACCGACCCTCACGACGTAAATTTATAGGAAGTAACGCATTTTGAACAATGCATGCGTAAAGATCTTCCGCCGCAGAATTGTATCGAAAATGTTACTTCTGCGGCGGAATTTTCCGCCGCAGAAGATTTATCCATATATAATATACGTATACGTTACGTATACGCCATACGGTCCCTTATAATATACATACATTTATGATATTGTATAAAACAGTCAAATGTTAAGGCTAAACACTGGCACACTACTATTAATTACCTGGCATATTTGAAAGCATGTTTATCCTGGCAATGTTGCAGCCATTTATCGCTTCGTATCAGGAAAGAGCACGCTGGCTCCAAACACCGGTACTTGTAAAGTGTTTTCTCACGCGGCATAATTTGTGGTCAAAACGTCAACGTAATATCCATCGATTGAAAGAGTTATTTCAATATTATAAATTCCGAAATAGAAGAAAAATAAAAGAAACATAAATAGACTGGTATATAACACGTAAAACACTAAAACCACATGTGCTGAAACTTAGCGACACGGCTGCTGTCTATGCTTTAGTGGATGACGTTTCAATCATAGATATAAATTCATATAATAACGTTATCATATCTATGCTTTCAATAATGCTCGAAAAATTAACCTGCAAATTATAGCTCATTTTTATGACTACGCAAATTTTATGAGGAAGGCCTTTTATCTATCTTTATTTCATTTTAGCTTAAGGTGCATTTCGTTTGACTTATGAAATCTTCCACACCCAAAATTTAAATTTAAAATTTACCCCCCCCCTGTGTTTCAGTTGGCTCAACTTGAGCCACTTCCCCCCTTGGTAGACGCCCCTAATAAAGCTATACGCAGTCTTGTGGGGTCGCGGGGTCATTTGTATGTCTATCTGTCTGCCTGCCTGTCTGTGTGTTGTGCTCGGGCAAGACTGTTGAAGGGTACATGCCGAGCTAAGATAGGATCGGAGGATTCCTACGAATTTAAGTTCGAATATTTTATTTTATTATTATTTCAAGTATTACTGTAAGTGGCGGATAAGTTGAGTTGAGATAAAGTTGAGATAAAACAGCACATGTTGTTTTTATCTCAGCACTATCTGTCTGTCTGTCTGTCTGTCTGTCTGTCTGTCTGTCTGTCTGTCTGTCTGTCTGTCTGTCTGTCTGTCTGTCTGTCTGTCTGTCTGTCTGTCTGTCTGTCTGTCTGTCTGTCTGTCTGTCTGTCTGTCTGTCTCTCTGTCACAGTCGGTCCTTGGGTCCCTAACAACAGTCTGCGATGTGCGCTTACATGTCTGCGCAGATTGATAATGCCTATAAATAGCTGGGATTTTTACACTGTCAGAAACAGCCCATACTTTTGGTTTCGGATCCTCTCACCCACCACAGACCCGTTGATCCTTCTTGCCCGCGCACAGCGCACCAGCCAAGGCATTACACCACCACGCTAGACCTCCCACCCACGCGGCCAGCCATTGCGTGTGGCATCTCCACTGCTATTCTAGTGTTGTCGTAGTCTCATCTGGTGCAGCAGCCTGTTGTACATCGTTGGTGTACAGAGGAATCTTGCACATCATATTATTCGAGTCGTCTTATTAGTCCGACGTCTAAATTTTGGAGATGAGTTATGCGGCGAAGAACGTTAACAACAACGATTACATAAAGAACTTCAAGTCAGGTATGTAGCCTAAATTTCTGTTTGTCTCGTGAAGATTTTGCTTGGTATACAGGTACAAGGATATAATCACTGTTATTATGCAGACTATGGGTTGAATATTGCATGGCCTAGATTGTGTTTCTTGTCTTGCATCATATTTTGAGGTCATTACGTATAGGCTCTGTTGGATATTAAGTACGGTATTAACCAGAAATAAAAAGGAAATATCTTATGTAAATGAAGGGAAACAGCATAGGATTACTGTTTATGAAAAGTTGAACGAATGAACATGTTGCCCACATGCCTGCAGACACTGCTCTAAGTCTTGGCCGTTTTGTTTCAAAGATGGCTTGGAGGTTTAAGTATGACCTTAGTCTGGTACTTCTTGCTGTAGGTAGAGCAGAACTCGAGGTTTACCTGCTCTAATCTATGAATTAACAATAAGTGTTCTGATATAAAGCCTGTGAATATATGGTTCCCGCCACTTCGCTTTTTTGGATGCTGCAGAAATGTTGAAATAACGATAATGTGGGACATAAAATCAACTGCTTTAAATGTAATTCTCTCCTTCTTATGTAAATTGAAGGTTTAGCATTATATACCTCATCTTATTGTCAAGCAGACCTTAATTAAGTCGTTCTCTGTTACATAGGTGCCCTGGAAAGTAATTGCATTGAAGCACTGGATGGGCATAGACAGGCACTGATACAGAAATATAGTTTCCCTGTTGTCTGTAGCGGTTCTTATCAGAGATGGGTAACTAATCAATTAGATTCTAATCGATTAGCTAATAAAATTCTAATCAGTTAGATTTTTCAAATTATATTAAGAACGAATTAACAACTACCGTGTGTCCGTGTCAAACTATAGTTGATTCAGTCGAATTCAGCCAATTTCTAACGTGGAAAATGAAGGTTTCTTAATTCTAATGAGAGTTGCAACTATACGTCATCCAGGGCTTATTCTAACGTGCAGCTGGACACAAAGTGTGTGGGAAGGAAATTTGTGCAGTAAAAAATCAGATTTTGTGCAGTTGCTTTTTGCAGACCTATTTTTATAGGGCCTAAACCAACAAAAGTAGCTAATAATAATTAAGCTTGTTGTAAAAGTAGGCCTATAAAACACGTTGAAGACCAGTGAGTTAAGTTTAAAACTTCTATTTACTGCGCAACTGGCATAAGATACACAAATACAACACAATAAGAATCAAAGTTTATAGCGCACTTTAACAAGACTGGCTTCTTGAGCCCTCCCAGATCCCTACCCCATTTTGCTCAGGCGTCGTCGGCACCCTGCATGACCCGCCACTTGGAAGAAATTGCCACTGACTCACCATTAAAAAAGGTTGGATACCCCTACATTAAACCAACTTTGTTTTGTTGCTTTTGGTGTGTATATTTTAACTGTACACCTACAGGGACAAATGTCCCAGTGGTCTTAAGATTTGTCCCAGTAGGCTAGTTTGGATGATTTGTCCCAGCCAGGTAAATGGTAATGTTCTACTTTTTTGTAGAGTAAAATTATGTCACTAAATTATTAGCCTTCTAATTCTTCCATAATAGTAGTCTAGTTGGTTTGAAATTGAACTTATTGAAGACATCCATGGATTCTAGTCACAGTTGTTAGACATAGGCCTATTAGTGTCTTGTAAGACAATGTAACATGCATAGCATGATAGGACAATGTAGGCTAACAACTTGGATTTCTTTAGTATTTTCTGCACATACATTGTAAGTGATTATGTGAAATCAGTATCAAACTCAGTTTCATTAGCGTATACACTGCCCTATCTTTACTATTTTTTTCCAACTGCCATGATCATGATTAATGGACCGCCGAATAAACGGCTACGTGAATCGTTGTTTGATTTTGGGTTTGGCGTATCAAAATCACATTGGAAAATGAAGTTGGTCGTGTTTGCTGAAGTTGAAGTTATCATTGTTTGCTGTAGCTGCAGCTCATCTGTCACTGACTTATTTATATCAATTATTTTGGTGGCATGGTTGAACTAATTATGTCATATTTCACAGGCCTATGCAGGAGTTAAATAGGGAAATGTATTATAATACAAAGCAAATTTGGTAAAATAAAGTGGCTAAAACGGGCACCACTTGACAGGAAATCCGTTGTCCCCAGACCCCTCTTGGGGGCTTATGACGTTCCCTCAGAGCTCCCAGTCATTGCAGACTTTGTCCCATTAGTCCAGATCCGTTAAAAATATACACATTAGTCCAGATCCGTTAAAAATATACACAATACGTGCGGTAGAAATAAAATTGAAATATTGATATGCACTATAACATTGCCAAAAAACTGAGGCGAATTCACTGTTTGAAATCAATTAAATGCCATATCTTTTCAGCTTGGGGGCCAAACCACGGACCAAGGGCTTTCCCGATATCCCACTGGAGGCACAGCCCCCAGACCCCTAATTCTGTGCCGTTGAGAAAATTCCTTAGAATAAGCCCTGACGTCATCGTATGCCAACAAGGAAAACCTTGCGAGCTAATGTAACAGTCTACAGTAACTCACTTAGAACTGTAACTTGCTGTGCTTTGATTACAATTTGACAAATTCATGAAGCAAGTACGAATTATCAAAATCCAATTCAAATTGTTAGTTGATTAGCTGCTGCTAATTCTCATACTAATCGATGAGCTACAAGATTTTTTGCTAATTCTAATCGATTAACAAAATTATTTCAGTAGCTAGGCCTAATTCTAATTCTAATTGATTAGCTTAACTTAACTAATTGTGCCCATCTCGGGTTATTATTACCAATAATATTATGTTTTCCCGAGGTGCATGTGATCCGTCAAAACTAAAAATGCTCAGAGAAATAAATGTTTGGGTTGTCTAAACCTCGCCGAGATCTGGGTGAAATCGAGAAATTGCAGTGCTGCAAAAGGCAACGGCATTAGGCTAAACCATTGCCTATCAACTGATAGGCAATGGAAAGATTATTATTATTATTATTAGGCCTACTATTATTATTATTATCATTATTATTATTATTACTATTATTATTAGTATTACTACTTCACCTACTAGTACTAGTACTACTACTACTAGGCTGTTATTATTATTAGTCTGTTAGTAGTGTCTGTGAGGAAGCCTGTGTAAAAGTTAAGGCTGACTTTAAGTTAAACTGCGCACAAAGTCAGGCAGAAGAAAAACAGGATAGTCCAATTATAGGCCAACTGTTAAAGCTGAGCTCATAAGCTAGCGTGTGCATAGAGCCATACATAATATTTATATACATAGACCGAAGACGTGGAACTGGATGGGGGGAGGGGGGTTGCGAGGGGACCCACGCGATTCATGTAAACAGCGTGCATTAACCATTATGGCAGATCCGTCTCAGACAAAGAATGAACTGCCTTTCAGGTTCATCCAGTTTGCTTTTAAGTTTGTTTTTAAATTTGCTTTTAAGCCTACTGAGCAATGATCAACATGGTTGTATATGCTGCTCACCTAGATCCAGTGTTTCTTAGGGGTACTTTGACGACAGTTATTGTTAACACAACATAACGGGTTTTACAGTGGTCAAAAGGCTTAAGTCTGTGTGAAAACCACCACTAGGTACATGTCTAATATCCCCCATCTGTTAGCTCATAATTTCATGGTGGTTGTGGTGGTGGTGGCATTGGTGGTGGTGGTCGTATTGGTATTGGTGGTGGTGGGGGGTATTGGTGGTGGTGGTGGTATTGGTGGTGGTGTATTGGTGGTGGTAGTATTAGTATGGTGGTGGTGGTGGTGGTGGTGGTGGTGGTGGTGGTGGTGGTGGTGGTGGTGGTGATCATGATGGTCGTGGTCATGGTGAAGTGATATGAAATAGACATTCATACATTCATTCATTCAGTCATCAAGTTAACCATAATTTGTCAGCTGCACACTCACAGTTCTGCAGTCAGTTGATGAACATGTTAATTTGAAAGGCAATATTAATCAACCTTGCTTCTGTCTTCCAATGTACCTGGACTATTTCTTGCATTGTGTCTGTGTGATGCTTTTAGACACAATGGCTGACGATGACCCAGCCTCTGAAGCTTGCCTACAGAACAATTACAACGCAAGTAAGATGATGCAACAGTTTGTAACTTGTAATTTTTAAACATCTAACAGGTCAACTGAACGTCATATAATTATGTCATCCAAACAAAGGAAAATTGGATGCACTTCACAAGCATTTGGACAACTTATGGACAAGAATTAACGAAGAAAGTCAAGTCAAAATATATACATGTATATATGATGATGATGATGATGATGATGATGATGATGATGATATGTCATGTGTATCAGTATTTGTAGTAGCATTACTAACAGCTATGAGTTGTATATAAAGCCCCTTGATGGTCTCCTACAGCAGTGCTTCCCAAACTGTTCAGTGTCACGGACCGGCAGAATTAACTTTCCAGCGTAATGGACGTTCAGGAATATTCCCCACTGCAGGAGGACCGGTGCCCAATTGATTAATTATTTCTGTTTTTCGATCACCTAAAATAGATTCCTCAAATTTGTGTTAAAACTGATTTAAATGCATATTTAGCCAATTCTATGACTCTATTGCCCTTTAACTGCTAGCCTAAAAGGTGTTTTTTATGACTTTAAAAAATTATAATAGCCATTTCCTGATTCCGAGACAATTTGACCAGTTTTTTTTACTCCTTCTGCGGATGGGCAACTCAGGGCTCGCGGACCGGCACCGGTCCGCGGACCACCACTTTGGGAAGCACTGTGCTGGGACCTTGACTGTTGGGGTATAGTTTAACATCGTTGTCTGTATATGTTTTTATTTTGGTTTTCGTAGGACAGCTTAACAATGGACAGACTGTAACAGTTCGTGATCGTTGTGCATCGCTGCACTCTCTCTTCTCCACGGGTTCAAAACGAAAGGGCGTCATAATCGTCGTCA
>JACEVL010004066.1:0-11568 GCA_020284085.1 Aporrectodea caliginosa
GTCTACATCGTGAATAAGCCGGTGGCGCTTAAGAAGTCTGGAGCTTTTACGATTACGATTAATTTGCCGTGCATGATTCCAAACCCGACTTGTTTGACGATCCTCGTGTTATCCATTCCGTAACTGAGTCCAAAAACATTGGGTGTTTCCTTTCAATTACCTGGTGCATGGTGTTTCGGATATGCAATCAGTGTTTCCTTTCCATTACCTGGTGCATGGTGTTTCGCATATGCAATCAGTGTTTCCTTTCCATTACCTGGTGCATGGTGTTTCGCATATGTAATCAGTGTTTCCTTTCCATTACCTGGTGCATGGTGTTTCGGATATGCAATCAGTGTTTCCTTTCCATTACCTGGTGCATGGTGTTTCGGATATGCAATCAGTGTTTCCTTTCTATTACCTGGTGCATGGTGTTTCGGATATGCAACCAACTCGCCTACGTAACTCGGCGTTAGTGATCTTACATTGCAATATGGTGCTCAAGATCCATCTGTAGCATCTAATCTCAAATGCCTGCAGGCCCCTATCTGTCTTTCCTCGCATACGCTTGTGTAATTACAAGGTATCACTCGATGACCATTTTGAAATTGAAACCATATTCAGCTATTCGTCGACTAGGTCGTATTGACCTTCTTCTTCTACGCATTGCAGTTACAACTCAAGCGGAACAGCAGGGCAGAGCAGTCTACCTTATAAAAAAAGTATCTTTTATAGAATTCTACCTGTTGCAGACATTCCGGCTCGCAAGACATTTATTATTAGGAGGAAATTACTCGTGATCACATACTTCGGAATGTACGCCAAAATGCAGTTAGCAATTGATTCAATAAAGGATATACATACTTACTTACTTTACATGGGCCATCCTTGCCTAAATTTAATACTTCGCAACTTCTCCCAATTCTAACCAAGAAATGGCATTTTTAGCTAATTAAGTAAATAAATTGCGTGAGTAATCCGCAATTGACAATGAATAATAAACAGGCAGGCAGACAGACAGGCAGACAGGAAGGCAGGCAGACAGACAGACAGGGGTATAAAGTCAATTAAGTAGATCAATTAAGTAGATCCATTAAGTAGATGCAATTCGCTTGCCTTAAAACTCAGATATTTTCTCTTGGCTCTAATTCAGGGACTATCTCCGAGTAGTTTGTTCTGAAAGATTCGATAAATACATAGAAAAATATATAAGTTCTAAAGAACCACGTGGTCAAAACTTGTAGTAAAATCTTGCGTTCATCTTGGATCTTCTAAAATTTGGAAAGTATTCTGAATGACCAGACTTCTTTGTAACGTCTAGAAAAATCTTTTAAAATGCTTAGAAATTTCAGAGAGTTTGGGGAATCTACCCCAAGGCCCCAACCCCAACGCTTTATAAATGTATCATGCATTTTTATAGGCAGTTTTGATATGCGACAAAAGGTTTCCACAAACGTGGGAGCATTTGAATCAGGTATGAATAAAAGACCAGGCTTAGGTCAGCAATCAATCAAACACTCAAGCGGAATTTATATAGCGCCCCTTCTAGATCTCTACTAAGAGGCGAGAGCTCTACTACGAGTGTACTAATCTACCTGGAAATTTACTTAGCTGTATTATTTAAATGGAATATGTTAAGACGTACAGAGATCTTCCAACGCAATTTGTATTGTATTGTATTGTATTTGATCATTTATAAAACGCTTCTCATAGCATAAGCCTATCAGAAGCGCTCCCAGTGTGAGGTACTCCGAGAGAAAAGGAAGGTTTTAAGGTGAGAGAAAGAGATGCTATACCAGAGAGGATTGTAGAGCGCAGAGAAAGAGGAAGTCCATTCCACAGGGAGGGACATACGTAGGCAAAGGATCTGGGTTGAGCCATTTTGCTTTAAAAGTATTATTACTTGTGGTGCGCGGTGGTGTAGGGGTATGTACGGTGCCTTGCAGCCGGAGGGTTGCGGGTTCGAATCCACCCCCAAGCCGCCGCGTAGGGACCCTGGGCAAGTCCTTCACTCACAATTGCTCATTCGCTTCGGCGTGAAACTCCGATTCAGTGTTCGCGCTGTAGTCGGGAGCGCCTCTGAGTAGAAATCTCGAAGGGGCGCTATAACAAGTGCTCATACATACATACATACATACATATTATATCACAGATTATAGGCTAGCACGCTGTATGTCGACCAATATATACGTTCAATTGTACATACTTAGCACAAATACGGAAACCAGGTGCCCAACAATAGCAGCATTCCTCTACCTTAACTGAATCAGTTCCAAGCAATTTCTTTAGACCCCGAACGCTTTCATATTCATTTTGGAAAGCGATTCAAGGCTTCTATTTTTATTTTAATCGCCACAGTAAGCTTAAGAATACACGGAGTCCATGAAGCGTTGCAACAGACAGGCTCTAAAACGTTTTTATCGCGCTCACGCTATTGACTTGGTAGAGCATCAACGCAAGGCGCTCACCCATGACAAAAAAGGGGCGTAAGTATCTGAATGTTTGCCTAGCTCCTTTGAAATAACGCTTTGCAGCGTTCAAAGTTATCAATAATCCATAACCAACAAAAGGTTGTCAGCAAACGGAACGTCCTACTGAAAACTGCTAGGGCCTGTAAAGGAAACGCCACGCAGGGCATAAAACATAACAGTGTATTCATATACAATGTTCATGCACCTATAGGCCCACGTAATTTTTACTCAACTTCAAAAATCGTTACACACTTAAGTGCAAGCTTGTCCTTCAAAATCACATACATAGCCTGCCACTTCGCAGCGTCCTCTTAGATCCTCTGATTCAGAGGCCACGCCAGACATTTTTATAAACCAGGGCATAGCCAGGGCAGTCATGCAAGTACCCAGCACAGCGGGCGATTAATGGCGAGGCGTGGTAGCCTGAGCTTATATGGTCACCATAATAAGCTCGCGATATCGCGTTCGCCATAAATGGGCCACCCTGCACTATTATAGTTGTCTGGCGACTTGCGGCTGGGGCGCCCTCAGTGGGACAAAACCCTGGTCAGGAGTCAGGTGGGTAGCATGCACAATTGCACATCTGTTTTCAAAAGCCAAAGCCTCAACAACTAGATATTTTAATATTTTTCTCGGGATATAAAAAATTATAAAATATGCCCAAAATAAATTCTCGGCAGGGAGAAATTTCTGGCAGCTTTGTGGCAGGGCAACTACCAAGGCAAAGGTTTTTTTTACCAGAGCATTAGCCCTGGCTTGCCCTGCGGTAGCACCGCCACTGCTCTGGTCGTATTCACCTCTTTGTTCCACGTGCCAGGACTGCCATGGCTCAATCCAGATTCTTTGCCTGCATAGGCCCCTCTCTATGTGAATAAGTGAGAAACCATCCCATCAAAGCATAAGATTAAAATGTAACAACATTCGGTACCAAGATTACGCTGATAACAACATCATGTAATGCAGCAATATCACAATTGTAACATAACAGAAAAACACCACAACATGAAAGGAACCGATAGGAACATTAGGGCAGAAATTCTCTATGGAATGGTCTTCCCCATCTGTCCGCTACACCATTCTCTCCGGTAGCATTTCTTCATCTTTCTCTCACCTCAAATCCTGCCTTTTTTCTCGGGGGTCTCTCGCACTGGGAGAGCTTCTGAATGGGCTACGCAGGGAGACGCGCTTTAGAAATGACCAACTAGGGCCTACAATACAATACAATACAATACAATACAACTGAATTTTGATATCGCCTTTTTTCCAAGGACCAAAGGTGGTCCAAAGCTCAGAAGTGCACACGCCTCGGCGGCGCAGATGCAATTATAATTCATTGCAGAGCAATTTTGAGCGAAGGACTTGCTCACGGTTCCTACACTGCAGTAGCCGCTCCGGACGAGGATCGAACCCGTACTCTCCGCTTTACAGGCCAACCGCTCTAACCAGTCGGCCACCGTGCCACACAATACCATACAAATATATTGAAGGCTTTATATGTTTGTTTGCTATTTTTCAGCCTGCTCCAGCGCAACTGTTAAGGGATTTGCTCTGAAGAATTGCGACGTTCAATCCAACCCTTTCTGTTTGATTATGGCGCCCGAGTGAGACCTGAAATTAGCAGGAATTTGTCTTCGTGCCGGACCCCGGTTTAATACTTGGTTGTCATACGGTAAGAATTCTTTAAGTGACAAGGCTTGTTTTATATGACGTTCTATACATTTATTTATTTAATTTTAAGTAGGCTTTTGCCTGCAGCTGTCGTTCTGGCTATTGCAACGCGCCAGTGCTCGGAAAGCAAAACAACTATTAAGGAACAATCAAGCTATTATACAATACATGCATACATACATACATACATACATGATACATAAGTAGGCGTTTGAATCGACAGTATACCCGTGTCTGTCTGTATGTTTGTCTGTGTGTCAGTACCGTCTACTATAGTCCCTTAATTGACAGTAGCCTATATCCGCGTCTGTCTATTTGCCTGTGTGTATCAGTTCAACCTGCTTGTCTGTCCTGCTGCCTGTCTCTCTGGTTGTCTGTTTGAATGTCTCTTTGCGTCTGACACTGTGCTTCTAATCTTGTTGTCACGAACCATACAAACACGTGCGTCTATATGGCCTGCATATTTCTATAACAGTTCTCGGTTCTAAGCATTCAAACTTTCAAGGTGAATGTGACCTACTGGTGTCATCATCATCATCACCACCACCACCACCAACCACCACCACCACCTTCGTCGTCGTCATCATCATCATCATCATCATCATCATCATCATCATCATCATCATCATCATCATCATCATCATCATCATCATCATCATCATCATCATCATCATCATCATCATCATCATCATCATCATCATCATCATCATCATCATCATCATCATCATCATCATTCTAGTTGTTGTCATAATCGTAATCAACGACATTATCATCACAGGTTCGCGGGACACGGTAGACGATTGATTGAGCACTCGCCTTGTAACTCAGAGAGTATGGGTTCGATCCTCCTCCCCTGTGTATAAAGACCTTGAGCAAGTCCTTCGTTCACAATTGCTCAGCGCCAAAGACTGATGCTTGGTCGTTAGATAGAGGCAACCAATAAATGCGTAATAACAAGTTCCTGGTTCCACCGTGTGAGCTCTATTCTTTTCTCTCATTCATGGGCGTAGCCAGGAAAAATTTGGGAGGGGGTTTTAAGATTTCGGGGGTTTCCATTGAAAATCGTCGCAAAGTCCAGGTTTTTTTATTTTGCATGTAAAAGCATATAAAAAAATTTCGGAAACTTATTTGGGGGGGTTGGACCTGTAAAACCACCCCCTAAATACGCCCGTGCTCTCGTTCAGCAAATGCAACTATGCTTGCTTCAAATTTTATCAAAATCTCGAGGTCTCTGCCATTTTTGTCTTCCCTTACTTGTCTACGTCTCTAAGACAGTTTGCTCATCCTCCTATCTCGCCTGTTTTTCATCTCTGTTCCGCTTGCACTTTCCTCTTATACTTTCCACTCACGACTGAAAAAACCGAACTCTTGAAGATATCCTATCCTGATTCTACTTCTGTGCCACCACACGACCAATGTTCCCTCTAAGTTGTGCGCTTGTGCGCGCGCACAGGTCGTGAGACGAGCGCACACAAGAAAGCATGGAGCGCACACACCGAAAAGCTTGTAAAGGTTAGGCCACATTACAATTTATCTCTGAAACACTCATGTTTTACTAATAAATCTATTTTACATGTAAAACTTGTTAAAAGCCGTAACTCATACTCCGTTGTATTTTAAACAAATGCTAAAATTTTAGTCAATGAAGGCACGGTAACATTGATTATCCGCCGACTCCGCAATGCGCACAGAATTTTACTCTCCTTGTAAAAATGTTGCACAAAGAAATTTTATGCGCACACAGACTCCAAGAAATTAGAGGGAACATTGCACACGACCACCATCATCACCGTAGCATCACGCTGTCTCCTCGGCGTGACCTCCCGGATTCTAGCCTGGCACCGGATTTGATATAGCGCCGGTGGATAAGCTGGTCTCCGTAACGCAGCTTTTGTGTGGCGCTGATAAATTTTCGAAAATTCACATTATATTACGTTACATGGTATAGTGTATTGTTTGCGGTCGGTTTCGTATTTCGACAAAAATATGTAAGAATTAGATTTATCGGTCGTCAGAGATACATACTATCTCTAGTACACGATAATGTTTAATCGTAATCGTAAACTCCAAGTTCCAAAGCGCTGCCTTAAAGCTAAGCGCAAAGTACCAGCTTATTCACGAGCGCTGTGTCGTATGAGAGGTGCTGTCCAGCAGAGATTATAGTCAGGCTGCCAGAGAGAACATTAAGAGGAACCAGAGCAGTTGCTAAGGGGGATTTCCTTTTAAGGACGAGGAAGCTTGCAAGACAGAGGATCGGATGGATTAGGATTCTATAAGAGGTGAGACCAGTTTGGAGTGGAATGCCTGTGGGATGATAAGTAGGTAGGCCTAGATGACGGAGGGTGAGTGGCGTTATTAGAACAGGAACTGAGATTTGCGGAATTAGAGGAAGTTCGTTCCAGAGTTGAAGTGCAGTGTGGTATATGGATCGGTAGGAGAACGCCTAACACTTATTGGGATAGTGGGAAACTGGTTTAATAATTCATTTCCATAACTGATCCCTGACACTAAAGCTTAAGATACCACCCAACGAGGTAATAGAAGAACTAGAGAAAGTGCTGCCGTGTATTGGGCTTACGGCCTTTGACGCAGACGGTAGCGGCGCACCCAACGCCATTTTGGTAGACACGTCGGATGTAAACAGTGCATTTACTATAGACTGGGATGTAGAAATTGACCAAATTAATAAATTTTATCGTTTTAATCTTTGCCTCTGGCCCATTTAATGGGTTCATCATTATTTATAAATCATTTGGATATGACGCTATTGATGTTTTCGTAACATTGGCAGATTTATAAATAATTACGCCTCACGTTGGCTTAACGTTGGCATGTCTTCATTATAGTTTCTGGCTATGCGTTGTTAATTTGGTCAATTTATACTAGTTCAAAACTACCTGGACTACTCTTCCACAATCACCATCAAAATCATCACCCTCGGGAGTCACAGCAACGTCCACCATTACCATCCTCAGAGCATAGGCGTAGCTACATTGAGGCACGAGGAGGCAGTTGCCTCCTCTTGCTTTTTTATATACTGGAAGTTTTATTGACTAATGACCCCCAATGACCAGGATTTTGCCAATGGTCTGATAAGTTGCCTACTCTTGAATTTAAGTCTCTACGTGCCTGCCTCAGAGTCACAGTAACTTCCATCACCACCATTACCATCATCAGAGTCACAGTAACTTCTACCACCATCATCACAGTAACTTCCATCACCACCATTACCATCATCAGAGTCACAGTAACTTCTACCACCATCATCACAGTAACTTCCACCACCACAATTACCATCATCAGAGTCACAGTAACTTCCATCACCACCATCACCACAGTACCTTCCACCACCAGTTCACCACCACCATCATCATCACACTAACCTAAAGTAAAACACACTGTAACTTCAATAGCTTTTATGAATGCAATGTACAATAATAAAGCAGCAGTAAAGTATATATCTTTAAGCTTTTTTCAATTACAAAACATAGGACCAGCTAACAACTGTCCTTTAAACCCAACCATCTTATTACACAACAGAACAACAGTTAAACCCAACCATCTTATTACACAACAGAACAACAGTTTTCCCTTGTACAATATTATCTAGTGTAAGTTTTGCACTGGTGATGCAGCCTTATTTTTATGTAGTTTGAGGCAATGGATGGACCTGATCAGAGTAACCTAGTGATTGTTCAAAGTCTAGCTGCTTTTCATGATCTGAAAATAAACAAAACTTTTATAACAACAGGTAGCTGAAAACCTTTGTGCATCGTTTCTGGGCCGGCATCAGATTTGGTTATGAGCCGTTTGAAGAAAGTTTCTTGGGAAGCTGTTAGGTTATAATATCCTCTTGAACTTCGTGCATTTGCTCTTGCTTTACAATTTTAATCATCTAAAGCTTACGATTATGTTTGACAAACGTTTAACAAAATTCTTGCCACACCCACAGACCATCAGTTCTTGGTACAAGTGCATTTAATGGGAACCCTGGGTTCAACGATGAACTGTTTTTGGCCTTCGATAGAAAATGTGAAATCATACTTTCTGCATCCTTGTGATTCCACTAAAAGCGTTCCAGTGTTTCTTGATGCGTGTCATAATGTTAAAGCTGATAAAAAACACTTTGGTAGAGAAGAGCATCATAACTGACTCCAACTGGCAATGAAATTAATTGGAACTACCTAAGGGAGTTGTGAGAGTTGCAGAGTAACAAGGGTTTGAGAGCTGCAAATAAACTTCACAAGTGCCATACTCAGTGGAAGAGACAAAAAATGAAATGTAAAACTTGCCGCCCAAACCCTAAGTTTTTGTTGCTGATGCAATTGTGACAAGACCCTGCAACTTCTGATATTTCAAAACTCCTCAGCAACAGTTAATTTCTATAAGGATTACTGATCAACTTTTTGCTAGTTTAAACAGTAGGAATCTTTTGCAAAGGGGTACAAAGCACCGATAAGCTTGCAAAATGAGGGGGTTTGGAGACCATTTCTGCTTCATGCAGTCTAGTATTTGATGGGACGGGACTCAAACTTGCCAATGGACAGTTAATTTGCAACAGTTTGTCAAATTTCATTGGCACTGAGGTTTTCATGTCTCTCGCTGAGTTTCATTGAATTAAACTTCACAAGTAATCTGCGGCATTTTTGCTGGCTACTGTACGGACGCTTTTGCATGGCTTCCAGTCTCTGATGAACTTCAACCAGACGTCTCTTTAGCATTCGAGGGGCTCGGCATGAAATATGGATGATCTGCATTGTCCCGAGATGAGCGGCTGTAACTGTTGATGCTGGTTCTGTGAGATGTAGGCCTAATTCAGCAACGGTAGATTGGTAGGACAGCGTAAGATCTGTCTTTTGGAGCTCTGCGTGGTTCAGAGTGCTTCGGCAGATAAACTGAAGATGGTTGGAATAATACCTGCAAGTATCAAAGAATATAATCTGAATATCGGAATTGTAAGATACTCTGGACAATGAAACTGAACAGATTTTGTTCATGAAGTGTTTGTCATGGCTAAATGTACTTCAAAGATGTATTTCTTTTGTTTTTGGGTCACTCTGGTCTATACATGGCAACCTAACATGGCCTGCAGTGATGGTGGGTGATAAAACATCTTCGCAGAGTGATCAGGGTCAAAGTTCCATAAAACATTTTAATATTTATCACAGTCATTATTTTACTTATTCTATCTTCGAACAGTGCCATCGTAGGTGCTGAACTGGACCATGTCTCCCGGTAGGCTTCTACATGCAACTTCAAACTAAACCAAGTTATGAACTAATCATACATCAATCTAGAATGAAACATCTCCCACCTTACCTACACACCCATGTATATCTTGTTAGTTGTCTGTACAGCATAGTGTGATTAGCAATTGGTTAATAAAAAATTATACTTACTTACATGGACATTGTGGATAGGTCAACAAAGCTAGTGAAGCTGGCATGGTTGGCAAAAATAAAGTAATCACATAGTAATGAAACATTTGTAAGACGTAGGCCTACCTTCCATCACTCAACCTGTCTGACCACTGCGGTTAAAGCAATCTGGTGTAAACTGTTGACAACATACACGAGGTCATTTAGTGGCTTTGAATTCTACTCTGCATTCCATGTTCCCAGACTTTGACACGATCTGGATTTGACATCGGAAATCTGAAAAAAGAAATATCTTCAAACTATTAGCAGTTTACCATATAATAATTTTACAGCAAAACACAATTTCAACTGTTTTAGATTAATTGATAAACAGGATTTACACTTGGCATAGCTCTGAATATTGTAAACAAAATTCATCACAAAATCTGACCTACCTATTAGTACACCCTTCAAACAAAATATTCTTGTAGCCTTGCATCAAGATTTAAATTACCTAATGTAAAACATGTTTAGGGAATAACAGCAATTGTGGTTAAAAAATCTGTCTCGCAGACAGCTTTCACAAACTGCGCATTTCCTCGAAATCTCCCCATTTGCAAACCTAGCTGCAGCGGTACCAACGTTCGCTGGGAAGAATCGGCAAGTCCTGGGACACACAGCCTTGAGTCCACAACCTTGAGATATGTCGGTCTGCAGTCTCAAGAGATTAATGAATGGACAAGAGCACCCACAAAATGGGGATGTGGGATGCATTTTGCCCTATATAACACACGAACTTGTGTTATTTACCTCCACGGAAGGCCAAGTACGGTATGCAATTAAACCTGCTAATACTCACGCATGGAGAGTTATTCCTGCCATTCTTGATTCTAGATTTGCCACATTAATGCATCCAACTGTAACACAATTTTTTTGTACAACGTTTAGACTTAAATTTTGTTTCTATTTCGGCCATTTCGCGTATTTATTCGATCTACTCCGTACGAAGCGCTCCTACAAAGTCTACTTGCAAGATGGAAGCCATCTGGCTTCCGCTATATGACGTCATCCGAGGGGCTTGATACCACCCAATTGTTCTTCTTCTCAGTACTTCATTGGTTTGTTCTTTTATCTATCAACCATCGTGTTTTTTTGCTATCCCGTGCATGCAATGTTGCTCGAAATGTATCAGCGCTTAGTTCTCTATAAAGATAACATACTTAATTAACTGGTTGCATGAAGCTTGAAGTAGTGTGACTACTCTCAACTGAGCAATGTCTTGCTTTATTTATTACTTCTAATTTTCGGCCAACGCCTCTTTTAAACCGTCTGCAGGCCCGGCGAACCTTCACCGTCTTGGTTGGCTGGCCTTCTAATAGTGTGCGAAAAGATCGGACCCGTGCATGCAAAGGGGCTGTGGACGACCTGAGTGAAGGGCAACAACAATAAAAGCCAATAATTCACCAGTTCAGACAAGCAGTGGAATAAGACAGTATTCAACGCTCTAAAGCAATTATCCTACATCAACGTTACAGTCTTTAATCGAAATTGCGATCATTACTGCTTGCGGCACAGAGGCGTATCAACATGAGGTTCTGAGAAGACGGGTTCTGAATGTATGTGATTTATATTGAAGGTTAGGGCCTTCGTCTGCAATGGAGGAGTCAGAGGGTATAATAGACAAATGGACCTAAACCATGCATTTGGCCCACACATTCACATGCATACATATTTATACGCATGATAGGTAGGCGTTGGCCACAAAATACGAATGAAGAAGGTCTCTGGATGAAGTAGGACTTAGAACAATCCGGGCAAGACGGTCACATTCACCTTGAAAGTTTGAATGCTTAGGCACGAGAACCGTTATAGAAATATGCAGGCGATATAGAAATACGTGTGTATGGTTCGTGACAACAAGATTAGAAGCACAGTGGCAGACACAGTCAGACATAGAAACATTCAAACAGCCAGACAGAGAGACAGGCAGCCAGACAGACAAGCACTGGTACATAGTCAATTAAATGGACTATTATAGTACGCTGAAATGACACAGCCAGCCAGCCAGACAGGCAGGCAGGCAGGCAGACACG
>JACEVL010004067.1:0-10772 GCA_020284085.1 Aporrectodea caliginosa
ATTATTTCTTATTTTACTCGAAAAGAACTGCTACTGATACATGAAACATGAACTCTTCTTGTTACACGAAACATGAACTCTTCTTGTAAGCATCTGAAAGGCGAACTGAAATGAAGTAATCAGTAATGTGCGAAACTGGACACTGCTGATGTTGGAAAAGCTATGACAACAACAATTGCAGAAACCTTTTACAGAGGCAAATTGCTTTGAACCGCATACCAACACTCATCCTTGTAAAAACTCCCGACTTTCTCTAAAATCTTGTGAAGCACATACGAATCATTTAAACACAAGCATATGTCAATTGAAGGCATTGGTGCAATAACCAGGTAAGTCGACTTACCTGAAAATCGGGAAAGTTGGCTTAAAATGCTCAGGACACATAGGCGCATTTATCCTGTAAATTTCAGCTCGGTATCTTTAAAATTGAGCGAGTAAATATGAGAATAATGAGGCAAGTTTACATACCTGATTTGAGAATTATATGCTCGTGTGCCACGATTTCGCGCATTAGTCAGGTAAGTGAAGAAACCCGATTATTGCACAGAAGATCGTAGCTACAGCCAAACCTCTCGGTTGTATGCAGTAGATACTATAAGTGAACAAACCTGATTCTTGCACGCAAACATAAACCAGTTAAATACTTTCTCGAATGCAATAACGAAGTAAGTAACGCAGCGCAGACGATTCGGGTATGCGAGATGTAGTGTCTTTGAGCGATGATATAGTGATTTCGTAGCTGTCGATGTTTTGTTAATAAAGTCATTTAAAGTGTCTTACTTAGATGTCTCGTCATTTTACCCCAAACACAAAAATAATCTATCATCCGAAGATTGTAACTCCGGAGCTGGTATGCCTAATTTTCATTCTTCATTGTCATGTTTTGTTGCGTAGGCTATAATGAAATGTTATATTAGTTATGACAGCAAAAGTGGAGCGGGTTTTCTATTTTCTATTTCTTTGATTAACTGGAAGATGGATAGATGAAATAAATTTTATCAAGCATTAAACAGGTCATTGTTTCCATTTACGCCCAAAATTTATTTCATCTATCCATCTTCCATTTAATCAAAGAAATAGTTTTACCAATCCAGCTGTTATTGAAGTAAATTATTATTATTTTAATAACTCTAATTTCTAATTTCATCCAGCATTAGTTCCATCAGCCCAGCTTACAATAACTTTGTCATGCATGCAATAAGATACCATGAAATGGAGTAGACCATTCATAATAATAAAATACTCTATTACTTTTTCTCTGAATAAAAAACAAGACTAAAATTCGCTGAAATTTATGCTTACATAATCCAGTTATAAATATTTTTAAATATTAATGTTGTGTTATGCAGCTGTGCGATCCAGGAAGCATTATAGACCCAGGAAGTTCTGTGACTACGAAACCGGGTGACAAGAGAAAAACGCATCAAAAGACAGGCAGTAGGCGAGGAAGCATTGGCTGAAGTGAACTTAACTGAAGAAACACATGAAGTGAACTTAACTGAAGAAACACATGAATTGAACTTAACTGAAGAAACACATGAAGTGAACTTAACTGAAGAAACACATGAAGTGAACTTAACTGAAGAAACACATGAAGTGAACTTAACTGAAGAAACACATGAAGAGAACTTAACTGACATCCAAGCTCATGAGCAACCATTGGCTGAAGGTTCACAGGAAGTGAACTTAACTGAAGAAACACATGAAGTGAACTTAACTGAAGAAACACATGAAGTGAACTTAACTGAAGGTTCACATGAAGTGAACTTAACTGAAGAAACACATGAAGTGAACTTAACTGAAGAAACACATGAAGAGAACTTAACTGACATCCAAGCTCATGAGCAACCATTGGCTTAAGGTTAACAGGAAGTGAACTTAACTGAAGAAACACATGAAGTGAACTTAACTAAAGAAACACATGAAGTGAACTTAACTGAAGAAACACATGAAGGGAACTTAACTGAAGGGAACTTAACTGACATCCAAGAAAGGTTATAAAAACCGTTAAAACAGTTTGTCGCTGACTTTCATTCAGTTTCATGCTACACTGTCTATGACATTTTCCTGTGCACAGGATTCCAGTCAGCAAAGGCTGCTTAGCAGACACCAGTTTACCACCTGCACCAATATATGCATGGACACTTTGTCTAGCCTTCTTAACCTGGTTTCTCTTCCATGTGTCTTCATTTCGTGTTCTCTTCCGGCTTTTCTTGTGCTCATTAGCTAATGCTGCAGTTATTGCATCATCATCATCACTTTCTGGTGGTTGCTCCAGTTGGGCACATCACTTTCTAAGTTTCTCTTGTCTAAAAACGAACAAACAACATTTCCACTCTCCTCAAACTCTATCTGCAGCATGTTGTCACTTTTAAGTGCTGATATACATTCTGATGAGATTATGTAAGAGCCATCTCCAGCCCTATAAACGCCAGTTACATTGTCCTGGATGTTAGGTAAGTTCAATTCATGTGTTTCTTCACACTACGCATTTACAAAATGTATGGATTATATAAAGAATGGTGTCAGAGCAATGACTTTCAGGCAGTCTCACAGCATTTCTACAGAATGATATTCACCAGCCGCTTTCATCAGTTGTGGCCAAGGCTAAATCTGTGACACGTGGAAAATAACATTGACTAATCCGATTTCGCAGGTGTTGTGTGTTTTTTATTTTCTTACATACATTCATTGCCTCCATTACTACATCTTATTTCAGCATTTAAATTTGTTCACGTTGTGAAGATTTTGTGGCAAAAAAATGTGTTTGTACAGTTACCTTGTTCTTGTACATTAGGCTCACAGTTCTTCCTTGTTTATCATTTCCATGCAATAACAAGGTTTGTTCACATATATTGCAATCTTGCATTAAAATAAGTCTCCAGCACCACACGGAAGCTTCCGTGCAATAACCAGGTTTGTTCACATATTTCATTCTTCCATCAAAATAAGTCTACAGCACCACACGGAAGTTTCCGTGCAATAACCAGGTTTGTTCACATATTTCATTCTTGCATCAAAATAAGTCTACAGCACCACACGGAAGTTTCCGTGCAATAACCAGGTTTGTTCTTAAGATTCATATAATTAATTAATTAGTGACAGCAGGACGTTGGAAATTTAGTTTCTGATTAATTGCACAAAGTTGCACTTCAAACTTTTGAAATTTTCTCATTACCTAGTTCCTGCACTAAACGGCAAGCTTATGAAGATCGAAAAACATACAAACTCATTTTGCCGAAAACTATGAAATTGCACTTACCTGGTTATTGCACCAAACCCTTCAATTGTTCCAGAAACTCAATGTGATCGTCTGACAGCTCATCAAAGAACCGATACTGGAGAAGAACATTGAAATTGACAACTAAGTTAGTATCCTGATGGAGAATACGAAAACCCATACGGGAGAAAAACCACACAGATGCCAGCTATGTGAGAAATCATTTAATGCAGGTGGTCATCTGAAAAGGCACATGAGAACCCATACTGGTGAAAAACCATACAGATGCCAGTTATGTGAGAAATCATTTAATGATGGTGGTCACCTGAAAAGGCACATGAGAACCCATACTGGTGAAAAACCATACAGATGCCACATATGTCAGCAGTCATTTGATCAAGGTGGTAATCTGAAAATGCACATAAGAACCCATACTGGTGAAAAACCATACAGATGCCAATTATGTCAGAAATCATTTATTACGGGTGGTACTCTGAAAAGACACATGAGAATCCATTTTGGTGAAAGACCATACATGTGCCAGTTATGTGAGAAATCATTTAATGTAGGTGCTCATCTGAAAACGCACATGAGCATCCATACTGGTGAAAAACCATTCAGGTGTCAGCTATGTCAGAAATCATTTAATCACGATAGTAATCTGAAAACGCACATGAGAACCCATACCGGTGAAAAACCATATAGGTGCCAGGTATGTCAGAAATCATTTAATCACGGTGGAACTCTGAAAACGCACATGAGAACTCATACTGGTGAAAAACCATATAGGTGCCAGTTATGTCAGAAATCATTTAATGAAGACGGTAATCTGAAAACGCACATGAGAACCCATACTGGTGAAAAACCATACAGATGCAAGTTTTGTCAGAAATCGTTTACTAAATGTTGTAGTTTGAAAACGCACATGATAAATCATACTAGTGTAGAACCATACATGTATGTGCCAGTTGTGTCAGAAATCATTTATCGGACTAGGTAATTTGACGGTGCATACGAGAACCCACGCAGGAGTTAAACCATACATACTTGAGGGCTGTGATAAAGGATTTACAGATATTGGACATCTAAAGAAACACAGAAGAACTCATGCGACTGAGAAGCAACACTCGCACAAGAAACCTTATACCAAGAGCAGTTCTTCAGCGAAGCAGTTTAAACTCCATGCAGGAACACTGCCACAGGATCTTAAAATGGGAAGTGAAGTAATTGCTAACCTGTCTGATCATTTCATCAGATTTAATGGTCCAGGGGTTCTTCATAAAGAAAATGAACGTTACTCAACGAACGTACATTCGGATTCTAGTGGAGTTGCCAGTCCTTTTCCGAAAATTAGAGATGGAGAATGTCTGTATATTAGACAATTCAAATCTCTTATGAATGCAAAACAGTCAAAATCTTTTGGCTGTGGTATATGTGACGATATGTTTAAAAGAGAGAAGGAATTTCTACAGCATTGTTTTAGCCATCGATTTTCTCCACCGGTCGACTTAGTTGCTGACTGAATAATATGATTCCACCTAATTGCAGTTGAAAACAGTTGGAAAACTTGGAATTAGAGAGTCATAATGAAAAGATGCTTTGGAATGGCAGGATACCTACATTTATACGAACAGTTTCTTTGTAACGCTTTCATTTCAGAATTATTTGATGAGTTGTGCTGAATTATAATTCCGCGTAATTGCAGTTGAAAACATTTGGAATTAGTGATTTATAATGAAAATATGAGCACTATGGAAGTACAGGATACCTACAGATATACGAATAGTTGCTTTGTGTCACTTTCAATTCAATTCAGAATACTTCATCATCATCATCAGGATCCATGTGCCGAAAGCCCGTAGGTGTCCAATGCAAATTTCATCATTTGTTTCCATAATCCTCTGTCTTGCGCCAATACACTCAAACTGTGTAGGTCTTGTTTACACCAATCCCTGATGTCGTCAGTCCATTCCCTGTTAGGTCTTCCTCTTCGTCCACTTCCATCCATCATACCCATCATGACAGTTTTTATTTTTCTATTATTGTCCATTCTGCATATGTGCCCAAACAAACCAATTTCCTTCTCATTACTGACTGTATTAGATCTTCCTTTATGTGTAATCTTCTTCGGACCTCCTTATTTGTCACCTTCATTGTCCAATTCAGGTGCAATATTCTTCTATGACAATACATTTCGAAAGCCAGGATTTGATCATGATCAGTCTTTTTAATTGTCCAGGCCTCACACGCATAAAGAGCTGTACTAAACACGCATGTTTTCAAGACATTCAGCTTTGTCTTATAGCTAATTTGCTTACTATTCCAGATGGAATTTAGTCCTGCCATAACTCCCTTTGCCTTTGCTATTATTGCCTTTATGTCCTTTGTACAATCATTATTCCATGTTAACAGACTGCCTAAGTACACAAATTCTGTTACATTCTCAATCACCTCATCTTCAAAATACTTAGACAGTAGGAATTCTAGAGAATCCATTAGGTTCCTCCGTATGGGCACCACATATCTAAGGTTTTGCCTTTTCTCACATAATTGTAAGACTACAATTTATGCATGCCATCACACTGAAATTTTATGCTATTATTCAGGCCTGTCCCAAGGATATCTGGGGCCCTACGCAGGTTTTATTTTGGGGGCCCACCCATTGGTGATTGGGACACGTTATAAACGTTGACTAAGAAAGAAGACTGCCCTGGCCTGACTTAGTGTAAGTGGCTTTACAGAGCATTATGGCAAAAATTAATATGATATTAGAATTAGGCTTATCAAGGCAAAGCCTGCAGTATACATTGTATTTAATTTTATGGGTTTCCTAAAGTAATATTAATCTATATATAGTGACTTCATAGACTTGATTCATTTTTTCCATTTAATTGCAAAAACAGTGAGTGAAACGAAAAACGCTTCAATTCTATTACTACCACCCGTGCACTAAACACCACAGGTGAATGCCTGCCTGCCTGATCCTTTTGATCTTGACCCTCTGCAAACAGATTTTTATATAGGCTACATATTTTGTTTTGACTGGGTAGGCTACCTGTGAATAAGCTGGTTCCCGTGACAGCTTTTTTGGTCGCTAAAGAAATCTATAAATTAGGATTAGCCTACATTTGCGATTACAAGTATACACTATACACTGCGACCAAAATGATTTTTTGGCGTAGAAGAAAATAAATTTCCAGGTACTTAGGCATCTATGATGCACTTAGCCTATACCGTGGTGTTTAGGTTATGGCGAATTGCTTAATTTGTTTATAGCCTAAATGTGAAATGCAGTCTCAGAAGTGAGAGTAGTGTGAACTTGTACTTACCATCACACTTTGCAGCTTGTGACTTAAAAACGACGATTAAAACAATTTTTGATTAAATAGAAGTGGGCCTAGTGAAAAGAATCTTGCGTAAATAGAAGCTAGATTAGTGGGAAATAATTCTCAATAAAAAAAGTTATATTGATGAAAAAATAATTCCTGCTTAAATAGAAGCTGGGTTAAACGAATTTTTACCTAATGGAAGCTGCTGACTCGATGAAAAGGATTCGGGCCAAAGTTGAAGTTGAATTGGTGAAAAATACACATTTACCCTAAATGATTTGATATTGTCATTCTAAAATGGAAGCTGGCTTGATTAAAAAAATTTTCCATAAAAGTAAGTGGGATTAATGAAAACATTCCTGTGTTTAATTAGAATCTGTATTGATCGAAATAATTTCCTCATAAATAGAAGCTGAATGGATGAAACTAAGTTTGGTTTTCGAATCAATAGAAGCTGGACTAATGAAAATAAGTGTTTCCATAATTAGAAGCTGGATTCATGAGAATATTTCTTCACTTAAATAAAAGTTCCATTGATGAAAAATATTTCTTTCATTAAAGAGATTACAATTCAGTATATGAACGGATGATCACAAGTTAACACAGAAGTCGAATTTAGCTATATTCGGCAGCTATGCAAGGCGCCCATCATGTCCTACATCTCATTTTACCAATGCGCCATCTCGCCAATGATAGGCTGAGTGGACCTTTGGGAGGGTGCGGGAAGCGATCCCGCTTCCTGCCTACTGCTCTTCACCCCAGTGATTTTACCAGTGCTATACTGTGTGACAATTTAAAATACCACTTGTTTTAGGAAAGCCTCAGTAGAAAGTGACATAAGTGAGCGGGCACAGTTAGGGTGAAAACCAATTCAGTGTCATGATCAGAAACCCCAAAACAATGATACTATGCTATGCAAAGAAGTGGATGGAAACTCCACCAAAAGCAGCAGATAAACCAATAGGAATAAATGCTGTCATGATACTCTTATCCCCAGTGCACAAGGTGTCATTAGGATCAAGAATAGCATATTCTGTTGAATGAAACTTGTGGTATAAAGACTGAAATGAGGATTAGTGAATAAGTTCATAGTTGAGAGGATCTGTAATTAGACAGGTGTTAGATATTTCCATTGCCAATCACTATGAGAAAATGACTAAGAAGACATTATTGGTCAACTTAAACTGTATTCAAGTAGCAAAATGACCAGACTTTGTAGTGCTCTGACATGGAAAATGCAAGAAAAATTGTATACCTGAAAAATATTTCAACTTTTTTCTTAAACAACTGCACATTCTTCTTATTCTTCAGTGTTCTGCTTTTAATGTAATGAGGTAATGAGTAGTAAGAAGTAATGAGGCGATGCCGTCATTCTCTATTCCTTTATTTCTTTATATAATCCTTGTCCGTCATCCAGTCCAACATCATATTTCTTGGTCTTCCAGGTGGTTGCTTCCCTTAAATTCTTACTTCAAGCACTATTTTCAGGATCGATTTGCCACTTAGTGTTTGGCCAATCCAGTTCATTGTCTCCTCTTGAATGTGTTGACCATTGACCTCTTGCACCAGTTGCAACACCTTCTCGTGTCTTTTATAGTCGCTCCTGATGATCTTGTCTCGTTTTCTCCATAGCCACATTTCAAAAGCCCCAAGCTTCTCCATTTCTGCATTTCCAATATTGTCCATGTCTCCGCTCGTGAATAATCTGGTGCTTTGCACTTAGGTTTGGAAAAGCGCTTTAGCAATTCAGAGATTACGAATACGACATTTTCAATCTATATATATTGTGACGCTTCATATGAGGCTTTATACCATTATGTCTTTCATCGAGACCCAGACCAACATTTAGCTTTCCTACTTCTGGAAACTGCTATGAATATTTGAGATGGCATGATTTCAAATTGGCTTGATTTTAGCTGTCTATTCATGGAATGGTGTATTTCTAAGGACAGGTGTCAGGCCATTGTTCTGTTTTGAAACAGATCTGCAACAGTTAGGGTTTCGTTGAGCATAGGCGGAGACTTGGTCTTGGGTTTGGGGGGACGGCTGAAGGAGCGGCCGAAGGACGATCGGCGAGGCGCGCAGCGCCGAGCAGGGGGAGGGTTTGGGGAGGGGGATGTGCCCCCTCCCCATCTACAAATTTTTTGAATTTCCACACTGTAATGGTAGCATTTTAAGCTGTCATCTGAACAAAATTGCTCTATAATTTGAGTGCTGATAGGAACCAGCTGTTACTCGTAGCTTGTATGTAGTTTGAGTCGTGTTTGAGTTTGGGGAGAGGTTTGGGGGAGGATGTGACCCCTCCCCTATTTAAATTTTTTGAATTTCCACACTGTAATGGTAGCATTTTAAGCTGTCTTCTGAACAAAATTGCTCTATAATTTGAGTGCTGATAGGAACCAGCTGTCACTCGTAGCTTACATGTAGTTTGAGTCGTGTTTGAGTTTGGGGAGGGGTTTGGAGGGTTCGTTTGTCATTGTAGCATACCTATGCGCTGAAATATGCATATTTCTGTGTTTGGCGGCCATCTTGGCCGCCATCTTGGAAAGTGGTATTAACAGACTATTCTCACTACGATAAATGGATTCCTTGACCTCGGAACTATGAAATTGGAGGGTTCGTTTGTTATTGTAGCATACCTATGAGCTGAAATATGCATATTTCTGTGTTTGGCGGCCATCTTGGCCGCCATCTTGGAAAATGGTATTGACAGACCATTATCACTACGATAAATGGATTCCTTGACCTCGGAACTATGAAATTGGAGGGTTCATTTGTCATTGTAGCATACATATGAGCCGAAATATACATATTTTTTGTGTTTGGCGGCCATCTTGGCCGCCATCTTGGAAAGTGGTATTGACAGACTATTCTCACTACGATAAATGGATTCCTTGACCTCGGAACTATGAAAGTGGAGGGTTCATTTGTCATTGTAGCTTACCTCTGAGTGGAAATATGCATATTTCTGTGTTTTGGCGGCCATCTTGGCCGCCATCTTGGAAAGTGGTATTGACAGACTATTCTAACTACGATAAATGGATGCCTTGACCTCGGAACTATGAAAGTGGAGGGTTCATTTATCATTGTAGCTTACCTCTGAGTGGAAATATGCATATTTCTGTGTTTTGGCGGCCATCTTGGCCGCCATCTTGAAAGTGGTATTGACAGACTATTCTCACTAGGATAGATCGATTGCTTGACCTTGGAACTATTAGAATTGATACTTCATTTTTTATTGTACCTTACCTATGAGCTGAGATATTAAAAATTGCTTTGGGGTAAAAATTACCCCTCTTCGTCCTCCGTGTATCGTAAAATGTCTTCGTCCTGCGAAGGTTAAAGGTGTTCAATTATACAACGGATGGATAACTTCAGTATTTCGTCATGTTTTTCTCTGTGAATAATTTCCTATCTTACTCGAAAAGAACTGCTACTGATACAGTCATAAAACATGAACTCATCTCGTAAGCATCTGAAAGGTGAACTTAAATGGAGTAATGAGTAATGTTTGAAACAGGACTCTGCTGGTGTTGGAAAGTCTATGACAACAGCAATTACAGAAACCTTTTACAGATGCCATATATATGTTTGAACCGCATACCAAAACTCATCCTTGTGAATAGTCATATACAGATCTCGACATTGTCTAGAATCTTGTGATGGGGGAAGCGTATACAAATTATTTAAAACTCAAATGTTAATTATTTCAGAAACTATATACTGAAACTGATAAGCTCACAGCTCGTCAAAGAACCGATACTGGAGAAGAACATTGAAATTAACAATTAAGTGTGTATCCCGATGGAGAATACGAAAAACCATACAGGCGAAAAACCATACAGGTGCCAGTTATGTCAGAAATAATTTAATGCCGGTGGCCATCTGAAAATGCACATGACAACCCATACTGGCGAAAAACCATACAGATGCGGGGTATGTGAAAAATCCTTTAATAGCGGTGGTAATCTAACAACGCACATGAGAATCCATACTGGTGAAAAACCATACAGGTGCAAGATATGTCAGAAATCATTTACTGAAGGTGGTCATCTGAAAAGGCACATGAGAACTCATACCGGTGATAAACCATACAGATGCCAGTTATGTCAGAAATCATTTAATGACGGTGGTAATCTGAAAAAGCACATGAGAACCCATACTGGTGAAAAACCATACAGGTGCCAGCTATGTAAGAAATCATTTAATCAATATGGTTCTCT
>JACEVL010004068.1:0-11988 GCA_020284085.1 Aporrectodea caliginosa
GCCAGTCGATTGAAAGTATTTACGTGGACGAAAATATGGTTCAACGACTTCTTTTGATAAAAGCTCCCACGAAGTTTCTGTGTTTAAGATGATAAACTTTGGCCTCCGCTTTGATAAGGGCAAACAAAATCAGCCAAGCGCGCTGTTATTTTGCTGATCGTTCAAGGAAATCTTTTAAGAGCTGTGGACGTTGGTCACCAGATTTCTAAGAGGCCACGACAAAGAACCACAGGGAGCAGGAAAGAACTCCCAAGGCACAGCTCTACAGAAGTAGCCTATATATCAAAAGTTGCACACACGTAGGTTAATGTATTTCTTTCAATCATTGAGGAATTAAGATTTTGAACAGAGCTCATGGTTTTATGTGATCTAAATTATCTAAACTTATATTTCACATTAGAGTCTATACTCTGTCTCCGAGTCTAATCGTAAAATTGTTGCTTTTCTTTTCCTGCTCTCTCCATTTCGTACACATATAAAGAACAAACAGTGACATGTAAGTCAATCCACACATAGTGCACTGCCCACTTAGATACGAAGGCATGTACGTACGCAGACCCATGTATGAATGATCGCACGCATCTAAGTTTTCATGCATACACAATGTTACACATATATCAAACTGTATAACATAACATAACGTTTTATTCGGTAACCAACTTAATACAGGTTCCAATTACATCATGTTTATACAATTATTGTCGGTTTACCCAGGAGACCCAAAAGGGGCCGAAGGTCCCGCAAGCCAGGGCCACCTGAGATCATTAGGTTAAAAAGATGCATATTGGCCATCAGAGTGGTGCAACAGAACTAACACAGTAAATGCTTAACTAACATAAAATAATTATACATGAACATGAAAGGAGGTGAGAAAACAAGGTACATACAGTACGACAGAAAAAAACGTAAATAATAAGATAATAAGTGCACACTCCCAGGTTAGGATGACTTACTGTAGTGATATTTCTTCGGGGTGATCAGTTTGACTATAGGGTGCATGGTTCTACACTTGTAATTGAATGTAGGTTGAAAGCTCCCGTTTGAATAGGCGTAGAGATGGCAGAGAGCGAATATTATGGGGAATACTATTCCAGGTTCTTGGTCCGGCACATTTTATTGATGTAAGTTTAGTATTTGTACGGGCGAAAGGAGTATAGAAAGGGTTAGTATTTCTTGAGCAGCGATTACGAATAATAGAATTAGGTTGGAAGTAATCTCTATAAGTTGTTGGTAGTTTATTATGGGTATATCGGTACATAAATATCCCAATTTGGACCTGCCCTATCTGATCTGGTTTTAATATTTTTAGGCTTAGAAATTCTGGTTTTGTATGAGCTCCATAAGGGAGTTTTGCAACAAATCTAATAGCTCGTTTTTGTAGGATGAGAAGTTTAGAAAGATTCGATTTGTAAGCTGAGGCCCAAACTATATTACAATAAGATATGTATGGGTGTATGAGTGTATAGTAGAGGGCGGTTCTAGTCTATGGTGGGAGGATTCTAGATATGTGCATAAGAATTCCTAGGTTTTTCGCAATTTTTGTTGAGATATTAGATATATGATCTTTCCAGGATAGATGCTGGTCAACGTAAACTCCTAGAAACTTAGATGATTGAACTTGAGTAATAGGGGTACCCATGATACATAAATTTGAATATGAGATAGGAAGTGATTTTTTATATGCTCTAAAGATAATATAGTTAGTTTTATCAAGGTTAAGGGTTAGCTTATTAGTACGGAACCATTCGGCTACTTTTTCTAGTTCTGTGTTTGTATGATTGATTAATGTTTCTATTGAAGAGTGAGAGCTAAAGATATTCGTATCGTCTGCAAATAATAAAAAAAATAGGTTAGATGAGACATTGGGTAGGTCGTTGATGTACAGAATAAACAACAGAGGACCTAAAATAGAGCCTCGAGGAACCCCGTATTTTATTAGTTTTAAAGTGGACTTAGCGCCATTACAATTAACTAGTTGCATTCTATTTTCTAAATAGCTTTTAAACCAGTTAAGTTGAGTATTTCGAATTCCATAGATAGATAATTTTTTTACTAGGATGTTATGATCAATAGTATCGAAGGCTTTGGCCAGGTCCAGAAATATTCCTATAGAAAATTCATTTTTATCCATTGCATCTGAGATTTTATCTTGCATGTTTAGTAGTGGCATGAAAGTTGAGTGGCCGGATTGAAAGCCATGTTGGGAGGTAAAAAGAATATTAAATTTGGTAATATAGTTGTTAAGGCGTTCATACATGGCCTTTTCAAACAGTTTTGAGAAAAAAGGGAGAACAGATATAGGCCGATAATTAGAAACTTCGTCTCTTGATCCTTTTTTAAAAATTGAGACCACCTTTGCTATTTTTAGGGCTTTGAAGATATATTCCAGTTTTGAAGGAACAGTTTATAATTTCCACTAATGGTTGAATAATATTAGGTAGGCTTGGAAGGGCTATAATGGGATCTATGTCGTCCACCCCTTTGGCATGAGAAGCATGGATAGTATGGCTTAGTTGCATTAATTCATCTTTTGATATTTCGGTGAGTCCAAAGGAGTCTACTTTCGAGGGAATCATAGTTTGCTCAATGGTGCAGTTGGAATTAGGAATATTTTTAGCCAAATAGTGGGCAATATCTGCGAAGTAGTTATTGAATTCAGTTGCTATTTTTGTTGGGTTTGTGGTGGAGATACCATTAATTTTTAGTGAATTAATATGTCTGTCATCGCCACTGGACCCACCAATCAGGTTTTTCAAGATTTTCCAGGTTTCCTTAAGGTTGTTACTTTGTCTACAAAATTCAGCTGCAAAATAGTTTGATTCAGCTTGCATCCGGATTGATTTAAATTTATTTCTATATGTGATAAATGCGTTCTTGTTTTGTAAATTTGTTTTTTTTTTATAAATTTTAGATATAATTTGGATTTTTTTGGCAAGAATTAAGTAGGCCTTGAGACATCCAAGGTTTTTTTGGTGAGTTTCTTCTTTTCAGTTTATTTTGGCAAATTGGAAATGCTTCGTCATATTCCTGTTTAAATTTCTGGAGGAAAGTATCGTAGGCCCTATTCGTATCCAGATCGTAGCAAGCATCGAAGACTGGTGACCAGTTTATTTTAGAGATGGAGTTTTGGAAGCCGGACAGTGCTTCAGGTGTGATTTTCCTGTAAGATCGAGGTTTGGGTTTGTTTGAGTGGTTTAATTCATATTCGAATTGGGCCAAAATAGGGAGATGGTCTGATATGTCGGTGACTATAATTGAGGACCCAGATAGTTTATGCCAGGCATTGGTATAAATGTTATCTATCAAGGTAGAGGAGTGCTCAGTTATTCTAGATGGTTTGGTAATTATTGGGAGAAGATGGTGAGATAGCATGCAGTTGTATAGGCCTTCAGTAGGTTTGTGGTTATTAACCTTTAACAAGTCAGCGTTGAAATCGCCAGCTACGAATAGTTCCTTGGATTTTTTCTTTATTTTGGATAACACAGGTTCTATTTCAGTGGTAAAATCATCTAAGCTTTGACCAGGAGGTCTATATACCACGCCTATTGTATTGTATTGTATTGTATTGTATTTGAACACTTGTTATAGCGCCTCTACCAGATTATAGATGATCCTCGATTAAGAGGTACACGAATGAACAATCCTTCAAATGAATGGGTTTCTCCTAAATCTCCAAGAACTTCGGGAGAGCTTTCCTGTTTTATTAAGAATGCCACACCACCACCCCTCCCAACGCCTCTGGGTTTGCTTATGAATTGATAGCCTGGTATTGAAATTAGGTCAGCTTGGTCATCTGTTAACCAGGTGTCTGTAAGGGCCAGGGCGGTTACGGGTAGAAGCGATAGCATGTCCTTTATTTTTCCAATTTATTTAATATGCTGCGACAGTTCAGGTGCATTATCGACAGAAGTGTTGGTGAGTGAGTAAATTCAGTGGACAGTGAGAGTGGGATCGAGTAGGTAGTGTTGTAGGTTAAGTCATTAAAGAAGTTACAGTCAGGGTCTATCTCAGGGCAATTGAGAAGAGGTCGATTGTCTGTTTCATCCGTAAGAAGTTCAAGGGACCTGGTGAGAAGGTCATTGAGGTAGTCAACATTATACAAGTCTTTCCCCACTGTCCCCTTCATTGTTTTATCAGGATTTAAGCTTGCATATTGCGGGGGTGTCATAGTTAAAGGATTGGTATGATCAAAGGTCTAGAGGCGTCCATGGGTTGATCTGTTCTATCACCCGAGTAGGAATAGGATTGGCCTGATCCTACCTTACACATTTGGGGAGTTGGTTTATCATCACAATTCATGAATTCAGTGAGTGCACACAACAGAAACTATACAAACAAAAACCAACAGAGAGAAACCTCTAACAAATAAACTAACAGAGAGGAACCTCGAATTCGATTCGAAGTGGTCGCCTAATGACCGAAACGCATAATTTATGACACTCAGTAAAAGCAGCAAATCTAACATCCAATGATAAGATTGCGTAGAGTTCATCATCACCAGGGACCATGTCTCCTCCTCCAGAGAACTAAAGTCAAGTCACCATAATCAATAATCAATAGACACTGCAGTTGATCAACAAATTGGTAATACAAATGTTCATGCTCGAGAAAACTAGGTCAACAGCACCATAATCCTCAAGCTCAATCATCAGTTCCAGGTAAAGTGCATACATGAATTAGACCAGTAATGTATGTCAATTTTTGATGTATCCATGTTGATTTGCAACTCATTTTCAATATTAGCCACAAAGGTGAACATAATAGGTACTATACGTCATGACACTACATCATTCACCAAGATTCTTAATTCTTTATTTTTGAGAGAACAATATACGATTTGATTCTTATGACAGAGGAAGACAGAAGAAGGAGGTATTAATAGGATTATGGTAAGTCCAGAAAACTAGGTCAACAGCACCATAATCCTCAGGCTCAATCATCAGTTCCAGGTACAGTGCATACATGATTAGACTAGTAATGTATGTTACTTTTTGATGTATCCATGTAGATTTGCAACTCATTTTCAATAATAGCCATAAAAGTGAGCACAATAAGTACTACGTCATGACACTACACTAATAGGATTATGGTAAGTGTAATAGGATTATGGTAAGTGTAGATAAGTAAGTAAATAAAAGGTATGGTAAGTGTAGATAAGTAAGTAAGTAGAAGGTAAAGAATAAGTTAAACTCATGAATGGGAAGACAAAAGTATCTGACATGTATGTAGAAGGTAAAGAAGACGTTAAGCTCAAAAATGGGAGGGTAAACAGTATCTGACATGTGATGTTAGGATAATAAATAAAAGAGAGGAAAGGCTGGAACATACGAGGTGACCCATGAAGATTCAGTGTCTCAGCAGTTCTGGAACAGACAAGGTAAACCCTGGAGAATCAGCGTCTAGGCAGTTCTGGAGCATACGAGGTGAGCCATGAAGGTTCGGTGTCTCAGCAGTTCTGGGACATACGGGGTGAGCCATGAGGATTCGGCGTCTAAGCAGTTCTGTCGACTTGGAGGTATGATCGAGGATTGAGCCATCAAACAGGTCTGTTGAGCAGAGGAAGAAGGTTCATGGAAACCCTGGTTGGTTCCAGTTGACGATTGCGTAATCGAACAGATCAGTGAAGCAGAGTGGGAGGGTTCTCGTTAACCCCAGTTGGTTCCAGTTGGATTAGAGAAGACACCCTCCTTGGTTTTTCAGTCTGCGAGTCAGATTTCTTACAGTAGACATTACCACCGTTCGTCCAGGTTGAGTAGAGTTGGGAGGTTCTGACGAGTAGTCTTGCCTTGGCATAAATTTGTGAGTTTGATCGCGTTAGGTGTTCCGAGATATATATATGCCAGATGAACCTGGGGTCTTCTTTTCCCTGAGATTTTTCCTAGTTGCAAAACCTTTGTCTCTCACCATCCTGGACGAAAAACACACCACCAGCGGGCGATGTTTCGCTTTTCCTTGAGGAGCAATTCTGTAGGTAAACGAGATGTCTCTTTCTGTCAAGTCGAGGTTCAAGGAATTGTTGCAGAGATCAAAGAGTTCAGGGGGGTAAACTCCAGTTAGGGGTGGACCGACTTGCGTTGACTCAGGTTTGGGTGGCGAAGGGAGATTCGTCAAGACCGTGAATAACCAGATTACTTAGTCTCGAGACGTTTTCAACTTCGTCGAGCCGGTTGCGTAGAGCCGAATTCTCCGTTTCCAATCTGTTGCGTAGAGACAAATTCTCCGTTTCCATTCGGTTGCGTAGAGACAAATTCTCCGTTTCAATTGATGTAATTCTACCATTCAGACTCTGCAGGTGGTCAGCAAGAATTTCCTTGGTTGCCTTTTCCACAACTTCATATAAGGTTGACGTGTATTTCACGACGAATTTGTCTACCATACTTTCGAGTAGCAGGGTGAGAGTGGTTTTTACATTGCCCGTCAACATCTCCGTCACTTTGTCTTCCTGTAGCATGTCCATTAGTTCTTCGGTTTTTAATCCTTTTTTCGACATTATTTACGTTATTTACTGAATCAAAGGTACGCTAGCTAATTTGTAAATAACGACGGCTACTTTTGATATGTTGAATTTTTAATTAAGCGTGGTGCTTCTGCGGCGGAAAATGCCGCCACGCAACCCGCGAAAATTTACTTCTGCGGCGGATTTTTTGGACATTTTATCTAAAAACAACTCTTAACCCTAACACTTACCCTAACCGACCGTCACAGCGCTTAACCTGACCCTAACCGAAACTCACGAGGCCAAACCTGACCATAACCGACCCTCACGACGCCAATTTATAGGAAGTACCGCATTTTGAACAATGCGCATGCGCGAAGGTTGCGCATGCGCAAAGCGCTTCCGCCGCAGAATTGTGTCGAAAATTTTACTTCTGCGGCGGAATTTTCCGCCGCAGAAGATTTATCCTTTAATTAATTGCGGTATTAATTAATTATTGCGACGGTCAAGAATTTCGACCACTTCTTTAGCCGGCCATCTAGCGTATGTATGTATGTATACACACACGTAGGCCTGCATAAATATATAGAAACATGGAGTCCCTACATGCATGCAGTGATACATACACACAAACAAACATGCACACAGATAGGTCTTCCACAGTCCCACTGTACATAAAATTATATATTGAGAATCTTACATCAAAAATTACGAACCTCTGTGCAATATTAAAGCCCTAGTGTTATCACCATGTAGAATGCTTTCTGGATGCGATAACACGAGCGCTAAGTGTGTCTGGTTTGTTTTGATACATTCCACAAATCAAATCATTCTGCTCTGCCTGGCCACGAGTGCATGGCGTCTTCGGTCATACACAAGACACCCACCGGCTAAAAGGACTGAGCAAAGCCGGGTCCGTGTTATGTATATTCGTTTATTACTGAATCATACGGGTTGACACTTCACAACCAGGTACATAGAACTGATTTGACTACACTGAGGATTGCGCAATGGAAGACGATAAATCCGATCAGAATATGCCTACAACAGGTTTGTTTTACTGTTGCAATTTGCAGAAAACCTTGCCACCCTCAGTGATCAAGCGAAAAGCCCTTCCCGTCTTTCCTGCAAGAGTTTGAAACCATGGTTTCACGCTCTCGCGCCAGAAGTGCTTCTGAGTTTTCCCGAAGTGGCACACTAATCTATTATTATTATTATTATTATTATTATTATTATTATTATTATTATTATTATTTTTTTTTTTTTTAAAAAAGACTTGAACATTATCTATTGTAGAAAATTGTCTGGAAAGGCCCTACTCAACTATCTCTTGACCGGCGAAAGTGCCCCCAAAAGCCACTGCATTATTATTATTATTATTATTATTATTATTATTATTATTATTATTATTATTATTATTATTATTATTATTATTATTATTATTATTATTATTATTATTATTATTATTATTATTATTATTATAGGCAAATTTATTTCTTCATAAAGCCAACAAACTTATTTACAGACTGATTAAAAGTAACTGTTTTCAATATTTAGAAGCCTTCGATCAGTCCTGGGCTACTGTTGTTGCAATCTGTGGTGCCTAAAACAGATAGAGCGTTTCCAATTTGTAGGGCGACTGATAAGCGTTGTAGAAGATGACTAGTCTCACGCTGGTCGCCTGTCGCTGCTGAGATCTTGCGACCTAGTTCTTGGACAAACTGCAGTGATTCTGTGTGCCAGCTTCCTGCAGTTTCGACTGCTACAGGGACGAAATGACGTGACTGTGTGATAGCAGCATACTTGGTTTCCTTGTTGCGAGCTGCCTTTTCCGCTGCCGCACCTGCGATTTGCGATGTTATATGTTCGTAGGATGCAGCGAAAGTATCTGGCACCGTGACATCCCATGCCAAGCAACGACCTCTGTGCCAAGGTATGATGGTGACTCCGTCAGGCCTTTTGCCGTCTGATCTGGAGAGGCCATTGGGCTCTTTGATGGCGGGTATTTTGGCTCTGGTGAAAGCTCGCCAAATAACATCGTTGAGCATACCATGTCGATGTTGTCTTCCTGGACCTTTGCTACAAGAGAATCCATGATGGCCGATGGTTTCTACTATGACACCGCATTTGCAAGTGTGTTTTCACACAAGGCAGTGCCTAGTCGGATGCCGGAAGCTATTCTTAGGACCTCTCCTGACATGCGTAATCCTGCTGTCGTAATGGGAAGTGCATGAAGCCAGTCTCCAGAGTGTGGCGATTGCACGGCTAACAATCTGGCTTTAACAGCAGAATCACTCGCTCTTTCTGACAGGTCTTGAAGTGCATGTGAGATGAGTTTGCTGTCCCATTCCCGTTGTATGTGAGCCTTCTGCTCGATGGGAGGAGTTGCGTTCGACTTCGATGACCAAGAACTAAAAGCCTCCTCTACCAACGGATCTGTGATTGTTAGAGGGACGTCGAGTAACAGTTGGTCTTGAAGGTTTCGTGTGCCAGCGGCTGATGCCAAAAAGGCGGAAGTTGCCAGCATAACGGCACTGCGAATCCCCAGACCACCGTTTCTAACAGGTAAAGATGCCTGGATCCATTGATCGTCACTCATGTTGATATTAAGAAGGCTACACAGACCAGTTCTCAAGACTTCGTCGAAGACGTGTAGAAGTTCTTCGTTTAAGAAGCAGGCTGCTGTTCTTAATGTGTATAGCAGCTTCGGTATGCTTAAGCTGCTCCTCAGCAGGGTGAATGCGTCGTGTGGATGCAGCATCTCAAGCCTTGTTGTGACTTTCTCCAAATCCTTGATCTTTTTCTGGATAGATTTGTCGACAGCCCTGCCTGGCAGCAGCGGTGCTCCCAGCAGTGTCAACTCTTCAACGGCGACATTTTCAAACTCGGCGAAGGTCTGAATCTTCTTTGCTTTATCGAAGGTTCTAAAGGATGCTTCGCATTTTGCTTGATTTAGCTGTAGACCATACATGGGCGCCTCTTTCTCTATCAAGCTGACGTCGTACTCAACTTGATCGATCGGTCCAGCAAGAGTAAGATCGTCCATATAGCCTATAGTGAATGGAGTTGTCAAACTCTCCAGAAGTGGATGTATTGCCAGGCAAAACTCCAGTGGCCCTAAGGGGTCGCCTTGTTGGGTGCCTTCCTCGGAATGAATGGTATGCTGTCTGGTCTGTAGCTGGGGGGCGTAGGCATAGTTGTCATATACGTATCTGTATATTTCCGGAGCTTTTGCTGCCACCGCCTCTAACATTGAGTCTCTTCTCAGAGCATTGAAGGCATTCGAGAAGTCCAGTTTAACTATGACATGGTTTTCAGGCATCGACTGCAGGTATCGTCTGGTTGCGTGGACAGCTGCCTCGGCACCTCCTGATACTCCGACGCCGATTTGAAGTGGTGACAGATTTTGAGATAGGTATGGAGTAACAACATGGCAGACACACTTGGCAGCAAGCCGTCGCCACGTGTATCCAATCGTGATTGGTCTTATTCCACCATCTTTTTTCCCAAGTGTTATTAGTCTTCCGCCGTATAGAATATCTGCAACTTGTTTCGGTAGACCGCCTCTCAAGAGTAGATTGATTAAGTCAGTGATTGTCTCTACGAAATCCGTGTCTGTTGTATTGGACAGAAGGTTCTTCAGATGTTGTGGTGTGAAGCCATCTGGTCCTCCGCTAGATGCTGCAGGAAAGGAAGCAACAGCGTTACAAACCATCTTTCCAGAAACCTGTATGGCATCGAACCTGTCTTCTTGAGGGCATGGCAGTGTTCTTCTGTCTTCGTAAGCCTTTGGGTGCTTCTTCTGCAATTCTTCAATCACCCTAGGTGAATCTTCTACAGGAACATCATCAGAGCACAGCAATCGAAGGGCTCCTTTGATGTCGCCATCTTCGAGTCTGCTAGACACCGCCTGCGCAAGATATTTACTTCGATCGTAGCCCTTGTCATTCCTCCTAGTTCGTGAGTCAGATGGCGTGATTTCTTTAGCTTCGTCACAGAAGACCATTCCACTACGCCAGGATTCGATGCGAGTTAGAATTATCTTGCTCAGGTTCCTGTTTCGACCTCCCCTCTTAGGCTTAGCCAGAATTATCGGTGAAAATTGGAGTAGATCTAGCCATTTTGAGGGGCTGTTTGGTTCTCGAATAACGGCTCGGAGGATCTTGGTAAGTAAGTCCCTACATGCTCCTCTTGCTGCCAGTGGGATGTGTTTCAGCAGTCGACTTCTAACCTTTGGATGGGTTAAACAGTCTAGTAACGGCTCATTGCAGAATAGATTTTCATCGTTATCTGCATTGTACCAGGCATCAGAATGCGTTGTTTGTGATGCATTGCACTGGCTATCGTCAGAATGCTTTGTGTGTGTAGAGCGACTCCCTGTTTGCACAATGTCAATAGGCAACTGGTCTGAACCTGGACATGGGTTCCGACGCGGTCCATGGGAGTGTAGTGTGCCTTTCAAACGATGTAGTTTAAACTCGTTCAAACAAACTGGGCATACACCGACGTCTTTTGGTGACCTTTGACTCATTACTTGTGGTGGCAATGGACGAAGATACCCTCCGCCTTCCAGTTTAGTCGAAATGTATTATTATTATGCATGGATTTTTGAACAGGAATGGAAATGAAGATATCTGAAGTGGGAGGAATGAAAATGGATGTCAATATTATGTTGTTTAAAATGTAAATAACTGAACGTCTTTACTGCGTTGCTAGGCAACATGCATTATGACGTCGTATGATCATAACTGTTTTACCGAATTCTGGTTTCCAGCTGAACAGTTTACACATTTAAACTAAAATCCTGCAAAATCCAGAGTCTGACGCCAGAAAATATTTAGATACTCCAGGTCCTGGTGTCAATAGATGCACAGTGGTATAAAAACGTGTTCTGACGAGCTATAGATACTTTTAAAAACTACAAAACTCAAGAGAGATAAATCTCGTCGACAGACTCGTTAACTGTGTTACGTCATTATTATTATTATTATTATTATTATTATTATTATTATTATTATTATTATTATTATTATTATTATTATTATTATTATTATTATTATTATTATTATTATTATTATTATTATTATTATGGCTAAAAGTAGCTCTATTATCGATATCCTCTGTTGGATCTGTCCAGAGTTCGCCGCTCTTCGGCTCCCGGCAGCCTTGACATGGTGCCCTGGAAAGCCACTGCGTTGAAGCGTTGGATAATGACCGATAGGCCTTGGAAGAGGAAGCTTGTTTCCCGAGTGTCACCGGTAGTCTTCGACAGTCGGCTTCCGGTCTCCGATAAGAAGTCGAGACCCTCTCTGTTGAAGGGACCGAAGGTTTCTATGGCGACAGGTACGAACGTGTATCTCCTTTCCAGCTCCGAGTACCTGACGTGCTTCCTTGCAGCGGCCATCTCTGCCGCCCCACCAGCCGCGGCCGCTGTCTCCGAAATGTATGAGGCGGCCACCGTGTCCACCACCGTCGCATCCCATAGTAAGGTCCGTCCACCAGTCCACGGTATCAAGGTCTGCCCGTCCGGTCTTTTGCCATCCGATCTGGTC
>JACEVL010004069.1:0-10467 GCA_020284085.1 Aporrectodea caliginosa
AAACAATGTCAGTTTCAACATTTCAATATGATATAAGTATGAAATATCAATAAGCTAAGAAACAGTCTTTTTAAATTTAAATAAGTTAGTCGATTTATATGACTACGAGGTTACTAAGTTACAAAACACGCTGTTCAAGAAGCATCACAAAGGTGTGTAATGCGTTAATGTAAAATCAATACCAGTGTAATGATAATATTTGTATTTTTATTTCTATTTATTAATTTGTTATACCCGAGTTAGTTCTAATCCCTCAGGCTGATAAAACTATGTCCGGAGACAATAAGATGGACAACTGGAAAAGCTATTCATTCGACAAGTTCTGGTTGGGCAAAAGTACCGCGGAAGGCCGCGGCACTAAAGCGTTGGATGGTGATTGCTAATCGCTGGAAGAGATAACAAGTTTCTTTCGAGTATCCGTAAATGTATCATAATTTATTAAATTATATTACATTTAATTGTTATATTATATTTATTAATCATTTTATATTTATGAACATTATTTCAATAGAAAATGATATAAAAGTCCTATAATACTATGGCTTAATTTTTATCCCTTGGAATGACTCATGGCTTTCCACGAAATTGGAGTGATAGTGGTTGCAGCTGATTCTAACAACTCCACCCTGCCATCATTAGGTACCACATAGAGTTTAGTCCTTGCTGCGAACCGCTTCTACATCTGGGCATTCTCGTGCACAGTTGAAATGACCCAGATCAGTACTATTCCTTGCGACATATCAATCAGTCGTAATTGATAATTCAACGGAAACTCTGCTACTTGGGTGGCATGGTAGCCAACTGCTTAGAGCGCTCGCGGAGAGTACGGGTTCGAGCTTTCCCCGAAACGGTTACTGTGTAGGAACTTTGAGCAAATCTGTCATTCACAGTTGCTCAGCATCTTCAATGTTCTATCGTATGCGGGAATTCCAATAGCAAATCAGGAAGCCTTGAAATCGACTGAGATAGTCCGACGGAGGCACATGAGCATAATATGGGGATATACAAGCTCCACGGATAAGGACAGGATTGAGGGCCTGATCCGACGGATGAAGCGTAGTGGTTTCCTCCCTCCCAATTCCTGCAATGCCAGTCTAATGGCTGGCATAGCAGATATATATATATATATATATATATATATATTCGTTTATTGAGAACAACCATCTCACAAAAGCGCAGAAATGCTAACATGAGTGATAATAAGAATCAAAGTTCAGTAGAAAATTTTAGAATAAACTAGTAAATATTTTTATATAATGATCTGGAAATAAATTGAGAGTACTCAATTGGAGTATGGTTGTGTGCTCTAGGTCTTAACTGGTGAGAGGAGAGGGGTCGGAGTGGAGGTAGGAGTTGGTGAAATACATGCTTGGGGTTGTGTAATATGGAGAAAAGGAGTTTCGCATCGGCTATATTGGCAAGTTCAGAGACTGTTGGAAAGGATTGCTCTAGGTAACCTAGGCGTTTGGCTCTTTTTAGGAGTTTTTCCAGGCGTTCTTTATCGGAAGCCAGGGTGAGACCCCACCAGGATGGGGAGGCATACATATATAGAAGTTTAGCAACGGTAGTGGCTTTGGTTACATTATGGATGGATGAGGAAGAAAGGCCATGGGTTTCGAGTTTTCTGATAGCATAAAAAGACGAGGAGCAAGTTGCTGTGAGGTTGTCTATATGGGCTGCGAGTTTGAGATTATCTTGAAGGATGACACCCAGTATCTTCACAGTTTTAACTCGGGTAATATTAGGTAATGGAGGAGGAGGGTAACATTTCAACCTTAGACAACAAGCTAACAATACATACATACATGCATGCATACATACATACATACATACATACATACATACATACATACATATATACATACATACATACATACATACATACATACATACATACATACATACATACATACATACATACATACATACATACATACATACATACATACATACATACATACATACATACATACATACATACATACATACATACATACATACATACATGCATACATACATACATACATACATACAATCATACATACATGTACATATGTACGTACACATAAATAAATATATGCATACATATATACATGCGAACATACATACATAAATGACCATTTGGGTGGTCGTTTTTTGCTCGACTAGCTTTGTTATTCGATTTTCAAAATTGCCTAGTATGAGTCCGTGGAGATAGTTCTCTCTTTCGTCGCTGTTACTTGTGTGTTTTGGACGATTTTCGGACTCTTACCATCACTGATCGACAGAATGGTTTCGCCCGCCGAGGGGTTTCAGGTTGGTACATGTACAACAGAGCCTTCGGTTATGGCGCCCACCGTTCTACATCGGTTACACTATTCGACCATTTGCCGGCTACTAAGAATGTCGTCCTCTGCAGCTCCAGTGCCAGAGGGATTCCCGGACGCAACGTCTCCTTCCATCTGAGAGCAACTGCCATGGTGCCGAGGTGCGTGTGTTCCGACCCTCGTCGCCTGTCGTCATTCCTCTTCTTCGACGCTACCGCGACCAGAACATCGAATAAATGTGCCAACCATCAGCTCTGGATGAGAATCAGTCGACTGGGCTCTTCGTGTTTGCGGGATCTTGCCAGTGGTGACTCTTCTAGTAATATCTGCTGTTCGGGCTGTGTTCGTTTTAGACTGGCTGTGTGGTCATAATTATTGACTCTAACATCGTTTAGAATAGCGCAGGGAGAGCCTCTGAGTAGGAATCTTGAAGGGGCGCTATATAAATTTTTGGAATAAATAAATAAAATGCAAACATACATACATACATACATACATACATACATACATACATACATACATACATACATACATACATACATACATACATACATACATACATACATACATACATACATACATACATACATACATACATACATACATACATACATACATACATACATACATACATACATACATACATACATACATACATACATACATACATACATACATACATACATACATAGTACATACATACATACATGCATACATACAAACATGCATACATACATTCTAGGGTGTCCTAAGAAAAACTTTTCTTGAAAGTCGTGAATCTCACCAGCCAAGAGTTTCTTTGGTAGATGACAATGTTTGGGAAATATTTTCACTTTTTCAAATGCTATTTACGGGTCTACCCCCCCCCCCCCAAAGGGTCCAAACTTAAGTCTTCATTTTTAGCATTAAATGCATAATATACTTGCATACAAACGATGTACACTGAATTATTTTAGATGGAAGTCATTGAAGTTTGTCTACCTCTTTCTCGCAATAACAGTCACCGTAGCTGATGCGTAGCGGACCGCAACCAGTGCAGTCAAATCCTGCACAGCACTTCCTGGTCTCTCCGGAGCAATATTGTCCATCGCCAGCACACCCCCTTGAAAAATAAAATTGTAAGACGTTCCTTATTAGCCTTATTTAGAATAACTGTTCGTTTACAGTGCTTAGACCAATCAGAGAATCAGATGAATGAATCGTCATTTTCAATTAAGCAGTGTTTGATCAATATAAAATTGATGACAGTGAAATTAGTAGGCCCTAAAGATTACAAAATCATCATGATGTCATCATAATCATCGTTATCACCATCTTCATATTCATCAGCATCATCATCGTCGTCGTCGTCATAGCTGCTGTGGTCGTTATTGTCGTCGTCATGCTCATCAGTTCATGACGCCATCATTTCACGGCGATGGGTACGAATAAATGAATTCCTTTGTCTGTCATCTGTCTTGTCTCTGACTGTGCTCGCTTATAAGACATTCTTGGTCTCCCTTTGTTACTCTTTCTATTCTATCTTGTATGTGTTGCACTGAATGGTATTCGTACAACTAATATTCTTCTGTCCATATATAACAGAACATACTATTAATCAGGGTTTAAAGTGGTGTTGGGAACTGTAGGAACGGCGTTCCCACTGCTCTCGAAATGTTTTGTTTGCGTTCCCACTGCTCACCATGCAATAGAACCCTGATAAGCATGCTTTCCGAGAAAACTCTTTTCGGAGTTCCCATTAATAATAATGAAATTTCGATTGAATCGTTGCCACTGAATAGCTGTACTAATATTGCTCTTTATGCATTGATAATAATAATTATTATTACAAAGAATAGCAACATACATTTTCTTAGTTATTAATACTTTACAATAATATTTGTAACAATATTAATGCTTTGTTATTTTTTGTTATTATTTATATTATTCATTAGTATGCTATTATACTGTTTTAAATATGGAAACCTTTTTGCAATTTTCCACACATCGGAGAGGTCTATTCTCTTCACCATCTCTTTCTCTGAATAAAATAAAGCAACCATGACATTCAGTTACTTTCTCTAGTGAACAATATGCTAAAAGTAAACAAAATATTTGCCGACATAATAGAACTGCTATAATTGTGGTCGTTTACAACCGCCACCTGTGTCTAGAGGACTGTTTCCTCCTGTTGTTAACATCAAATATCATCTACGACCCCGTCCACATAACTACACATTGCCTCCGAAAGACGATAGACAGTTTATCCCCAGAGTCCTATACAGAAGCTCTCTTGGTGATATAGGCTAATCTGACATTGTATGACTAAAAACACTACACTCATTCTAAACTTTTCTATTAGGCTACTATATGTATCAGATAGCGGTGTGTCTACCTGTTTCATACCAATAAACGAATATATTATAAAACGTCTCTAATTGCGCGTTTAACATTTTCATTATACGCAGACCTACTCAAAAGGCACACATGCATACCTATATGCAAACAAGCGTGCATGCATACATATATACACATAATTATACGCACATGTGCATACCTATGCATATGTTTAGACGAAATGAAGACAAAGTTATTCATTTAGCTAGACGAGTAAATTCGTTCATAATCCGTGAAGAACGATCACGAAGAGTAATGACAAAACAGGAGATAAAATCCTATGACCTAAAAAGCAAAACTTTGATAAAGCTGAAGGTAGGCCAAGCTCGGGTCTAACGCACTGGCGTTAGACAATGCATGTTTATATACAAATTCACATGTATGCGTACAAGCATCAGATATGGACACGACGTTCTCAAATCACACCTATTTGTCCCGCTATGGTTAAAACACGAGCCTTTGCCTTCATTAACCCTGCACTATGGAACCAGTCCCCTCCTTTGACACGTTCCTACTTATTAACTGGTGGAACAAAGTGCCTCTTTTCATTGTCTCAAGACCTTTCTTTTCTCTGGGTCGCTCACACTGGGAAAGCCTCTGATTGGTGTGCACTGCGAGAGGCGCTATATAAAGTTATAGATACATACATACTAGGGTGTGTCTAACAAATTATGAAGTTTCAAAATTAATATCGGCCTTGTTGTTTTCGTGTTCCACCTTGAGAAACATTGTCATTTGCCAAATTGGATAAAAATCGGAATAGATTTAGAACTTGCGCAAAACCCCGGAAGAATTATCACTTAAGAAACAATGTAATAGCCTAAATTGCAATTTGAAAGGTTCAAACAAATTTCAACACTTAAACATAGCATATAAGGCAAAGGTAAAAGAAGAACCGTTAGTTACTTGTCATTTATTTATTCCCTTCAGTGCTTTTTAGGAACTTGTTCCCATGGTACTCGGCCTTTTGCAGAACAAACTGTTTCTCTTCCTCGTTTCTGACCAGGGCTTCATTGAAGGACTGAGAACCACTCCTTTCTCCGCCAAAACGTTCGTCACTCTTGGGGCGGATATAATGTCATTTGCTTCACTGTATGACTGTTCTGACTCCCATTGTCGCGGATCCCATGTTTAAATATATTTACATATTTCACGCATACATGTTCACATAATATTATATACATGCATACATGCATGCATACATTACACGCATGATACATGAATGACATACAGGTATACACACATACTGTGCTTCCAGCGTTGTTACCAGATCACCAAGCCTGCATAGTATACGGTACTCACCGTGGTCCCGATCAGCCGACGAATAGGAGGAGTGAGCGAGCAGAATGCTGGCGATCAACAAGAAGTCAAATAGCCTTCATCTGTGAAGAGAAAGAACATCAATGTCTTATACGTCAAGCATTTTGTGGTCTGTTTGGTTGTGCGATTGATACGTAATATAACAACTGTGGGTTCGAGTCTTCGTGTTATGAACCTGCGCCAGATAGTCTTTTACTCTCGTATCTATCAACATAAAGCAGGAGAATTTGATACCCGTGGGACTTGGTAAGCGAACGGTAAGTCGTGGGCTACCACAGGCCTTTAGTAAGATTAGTCCATTAAAACCTCAGTGGTCGAAGGACATGAGCTTTACGTAATAATTATATCAGTCTATATTATGATTCAGTAGCTACAGCTACCATCTGGACTCATTATGACTTAGGACTTATGATTAGCTTTACGTTTCTTTTGTTTTAACATTTTAGCTTACCTATATTATAATTCAGTAGCTACGCTACCATCTGGGACTGCATTATGAACTTAGTCACTCGTCAAACTTATAGTAGAGGTCAAAGGTAGTGCAAGCTCTATAGCCTTCACTGTTGAAATGCCGAAATTCTATAAGAAAATCCCCTAAAATTAATTCTTCAGCGTTACTTCATGAGCTCACTGTTACAACACTGCATTCTTTGTTATACGCCTTCATACGGCTACAGCAGTAATAGGCCTACCTCTTGCGCAATTGCATCAATCATTTCAAGTTCTGGCCTTCATTTTGAAACTGTGAAAAATTCTACAAGAAATCACTGCATATCTCCAGAAACTAAACTTCAAACACCCTAACTCAAGCTGTTACAAAATACCCATTTTATGTCATACACCCTCAAACTGCCCCTATATTTATTACTTGTGTAGCCAACGCCTCCGAACAAAATGGTATTTATTTCTAAAAGCTTCCGCAGGAACCACTTGTGTATGGCAGAGGCGAGCGGGTTTTGTTGCCCAAAGCAGAACCTAAGACAAACCTAAGAACTCAAACAAAGCCTCAGAGAAATGCCTACTGAGTGCAAAGTATGTAACAGAACTTTCTTGTTTTGAAAAACTCATAAATAGAAACGAACCATGACTGACCATAAGGTTCAAAATTGAACCATGACGTATTCACAAAGGCTTCTTCCAGTCTAACAGATCTGCTAGTTTCAGTCCGTCTACCGATAGATGGCGTTCCGAACAGATGCGTGTAATGCACTGTTGCACCCGGAATTTATATACTTAAATGTAGTAATTCATAATGGTCTAAACAATTTGAATTGAATTATTTCTAAACTGATCCAACCTCTGATAGTGTTTGAGTAATGCATGAGATAAGAATTATTTATAGGCATGTTTTCTTACGGGACTATTTCTCTGAGTACTTTGATAAATATCACGGTATAAACGTAGAAAGCAAATGGCTAGGTATCAGCTGATATTAAAAATTTGATGAATTTTGCCAGTTGGCTATAGTCGTTAGTTATAGGGATAAAATTTAATTCCGGAAAGCACTACAGATCTAATATGATTATCTAAGAAAAATTTGAACTTGTTGCACCCGTTAGGCATAAATTTAGCTTACCGATAGAGTTAGTTGAATATTCATAGCTGTTATTCTCGAACACATAGTGGTTGTGTTATTAGGGCCTTTTATCGACATCCCTTAGTGGTCAGGGACCTCAGGGTGCTTTTTGGTGGTGGGTTTAAGATGGCCGATGGCGGCATGTGTCACACATCTCCAGGACTAGTTACTATGAGCTCAGGCAGATCGGAGTGATTGGGAGGATGCTGTCGTTAAGTGCTACGACTGTGCTATTGCACGCTTTCGTTCTCACACGTCTTGACCACTGTAAATCGGTATTCCTGGACTTGCTGAATTCCGTCTTCATCAACTACAGCTCGTTCAGAATGCAGTAGGCTGACCTACCGAAATATTCACATATCCAACTACATGCGACGTGAGTTACACTGGCTTCCAGTTGCTGATCGGGTGCATTTCAAGATCGCTACGCTAGTTTGGAAGGCTACGACTGGCACTGCTCCGGACTACATTGCTGAACTGTGCCTTCCAGTTGGCACTCAATCTGGTCGGCGGGCGCTCCAGTCTGCCTGGCGAAATTAATTGATTGTACCCTGCTTTAGAACCTCCACCCGACATTTTTTCACAATTTGCAATTTATTTTATGTTGGGTCTTGGATTAATCAGATAATGTGTACTGTAAATGGTTTATATATAGACATTCCGAGAATTTATATAACGCCTCTTCAAGAGAACTACTCAGAGGCCCTGAACATTTTATTATAATCTGATGTATTGGTTGGCGATTGTTTCTGATCTCTACCTATAAATTATAACCATAGAATACAGTACTAATCCGTAATTGTACTAATCCGTAAATAATCGACAAGAGCCGTACTAAGCTAAGCCTTACTCTAAGTGGGGATGGTATTGTGACGTTGACCGTTGTCATAACGGCAAACCACATGCAGGCGCAGTTTCACGACCAGTCGATCAATGTTCAATCAGATGAATCCCTTCAACTCTCGACTTCCTATAATCAATTGACTCAGCAACGCAAGGAACCCTTAGTAGTGATTGATGACAACATTAATCAGTCCATTTGAGACGTGAAAGAAACCTAGACATAATAATGACAACAAAGCACGTTTGTAGGTGCATGCCTCATGTTGCATCATGGTCCTTTTAACAGACACTAGAGAGTGACATGGGGAATTTCCCAGCGGGAAAACCGCGGTAACCGCGGTAAATCCCGCGGTAATGGGGACAACAATTGCGGTAATACCGCGGTAATGGGGACAACAATTGCGGCAATACCGCGGTAATGGGGTTTACTCTCGCGGTAATACCGCGGTAATGGGGAATGAGCCGGCAATGAACCCGGGTGATGTTCAGAACTTTAGAACTGATAGGGAGATTTTTATTTCCTGAAGCCTTCTAGTCAGAAATAGTCAGGACTCGGTTAATGCAAACTGTCGGTAAGATAATAACAGACTATTGCAGTATGCAATACAAATAGATTTGTAAGCTAAAAAATGTTATTTTTTAAATTTGAATTGGTGTTAACTTTTTGCGGGGAATGTGATGTCGTCCTGCGGGGATGGGCTGAGGATGGGGTGAGGATGGGGAGTGAATTCACAGTGAATATAGCATATATTTTGTTTAAAGTATGCCGTGATTGTTACACTTTTTGACCGTTATTTTCGTCTAGCTGTCTAAGCTCGGATTTAAACAATATTGAGTTTCGAATCGAACGCATGTCTGGTGTTGTATTAGCTGTACTTTTGTGTTTTATAAACAATCTAGGTACGACATTGAGATATGATGACGAAATAAACGTGGCGAACGACACCGTTTGGAAAAAACTCTTAGATGCTGTTAACTTTTGTGTTCTGGCTTCGGAAGGCTTTGCAGAACAGTTGAAATCCAAATACGCTTCTGAAGGACCTTTGGATCATCGGTCAAGTCTTTCCATGTATTCACATGGACCTTTCGCAATCCTTTTCACTCACGATCTCGACAGAGAGAAATTGATGGATGCCATGTGAGCATAAAAGAGGAAAGTCTTCATATATTTAAACTGTGGACTTGTGTTCGGACATTGATTAGGGTATATCACGAAATATTATAATGACTAATAATGACTAATAATAATATATAAATAAGAAGTTCAACGGCGCAATGTCACTGTGGACTATCGTTCGGACATTAGGCAGAGTAGGCTCAAGTTAGTGAACTATGCACAAATAATGGGAAATATGTGACTCCCAAGGAAAAACTTAGGTTTCTGGACTAGCCTATATAGGCCTAAGCCTTGAGGTTTGTTGGTGTTCTTGGGAGAAAGTGTGCCAAACTTTAGCTCACAATGCTTAAAATAACCTTGAATGGGTGTTATATAGATTCGCTGTAATCATAATGATAATAATAATGGCCTATAAAATTCGAAGTTCAACGACGACTAAAATCGAGTTCGCAATTGCAGATAAAATATATGGAAAACAATGGCATCAAAACTTATGATAGTTACGGTTAAACCATTGTAGTCCTACAATGTCCTACATGTATCATATACCAAGTCATTGTAAGAATTTTAAAGCTTCATCCTAACATCTCAAAAGTTTTGAAACAGGAAGTTACTGAAATGTCACATAATCCGTGAAAATTTTGACACTAGTCCCGCGTTCAATAGTCGCCTATAACCAACTATGAAATTCTAAGAAATTCAAAGAATACAATAACGAATTGTTTTTAAGATTCTGGTTTATTTAAGTGAAGCATACATAGGCCTAACACCTGTACTCCTGTAGACCCTACAGATAATTTCTGAAGAAAGTTTTAATAGCTAAAGATTTCGTTCCAGTTTCAAAATGTCTCTTCATTTACGTTGTGGAGAAGCCAATGCCATCCGTCTCTTGTCGTTCATTTTCATGGCTGATCAAACAATGTCAGTTT
>JACEVL010004070.1:0-12268 GCA_020284085.1 Aporrectodea caliginosa
TCGCGAAGAATTCATCAGAACGCTATCTTCGCGTAGTTCTCACTAATTAGTGCAATTCTATTATGATTCAATGCAATGCATATGATATGCCCTCAATTCAAAGTTTATAAGTGCACACGTGACCCTATTACCGATCATTCATGATGCGCAGCAAATTCGCGAGAACGAATTGCCTAAGTTCTCTACACATTAACCAACTCGGTGAAGACTCGAACCTGTTCTATCCACATTAAAAGACGAGCGTTGTAAGAAATCCGCTACCGTGACCCGCGTGTTAATGTGATGACGTGATTTCAGTACACATAAATGATGAATTCGGTTATGTCTTGTGATCTGTGCGTTTGGAGCGGTATTTGTTTTGTCAGTATTATGTGTTTGGAGCGATATTTTTTAAGCATTATTGCATGTTTGCTGATTTTTTCTCAGTAGGCCCCTATTGTCTGTTTGGAGCGATATTTGTTTTGTCAGTATTGTGCGTTTGGAGCGGCATTTGTTTTAGCAGTATTGTGCGATGTTTGTTATGTCAGTACTGTGCGCTTGGTGCCATATTTGTGCTTCTTTTCTGGCAACTTTTTTGCAAAATTATACGAGCAGTCGGGTTAAGTGGAGTTCACCTAATTGTGACCTTAATTCTAATCAGAAAGTCATAGAACGCTGTCCAAGAGAAACATCTTAGGCGTTCGATTGAGTCTGAAGCGTTACTCTGTGAATGTCTTTTGTGAAGGATATCAGTTTTACGATAGACCTATTTATGAACTGAATAGGAGCAGTTACTTTCTTAGATTTCGGAGCGTGCTGATATATTGTGTCTTGTGGATATGCATAAAGCATGATCAAATGCGGATTGCATTGCTAGGAAAGCCTTTCAGTACTTGGTTCCGAAACTGGAATATTTTAGCGCTATTTGTTTTGAATTTAGTTGCCTTTCCTCGAGTATTCACGCTTACTTGAAGTTTTAATTAGAATATGATCAAACGCAGATGAGATTCTTACCAAAAGTCTTCAGGGCTTGTTTAAAAAACAAAAGGCTATAAATTATTCACGAACTTGTTAGTTTAAAGCTGCCATTTCGTGGGTTTCTTGTACTTTTAACATATAAAATGTTTTATTGTGCAAATTATAATCGCTTAAACAAAGGTATGATGACACTTGCACGGGCCAACGCTTGCACAGAACTGCATGCACACATACAATTCTACATGCATTAATGCATACATACGGTCGTGCAGTTTATAGCCTGAATGTTGTAATTATAAATGTAGCAAATCATTTGTATAGCGCCATTAGCAACTGTGTGTGGCTCTCTATGAGAAGTGAAATGTTTGTCTGTCGTTAGAGAACTATTGCAAAACTGCATCTTTTGAGTTTATGCTAATGATGGCACAGCAGGGAAAATAATCGTCTGGAGACAGTTAATAGATAAATAGAATCTGGAATGGCAACGTTTAGGCCTAATCCAATCCTGGAACTTCCGCCTGGAAGGGCAATGGTGAGTAACGGCATTGAAACGCTGAAAAATTATCGAATGTCGTTGCAATAGATGTCTATTATTATTATTATTATTATTATTATTATTATTATTATTATTATTATTATTATTATTATTATTATTATTATTATTATTATCATCATCATCATCATCATCATCATCATCATCATCATCATCATCATCATCATCATCATCATCATCATCATCATCATCATCATCATCATTATTATTACTATTACTATTATTATTATTATTATTATTATTATTATTATTATTATTATTATTATTATTATTATTATTATTATTATTATTATAAAACGGTTATTGTTCCTCTAAGATCAGAGTTCTAGGGCCCCATTGTACCAAGGCATGCGACAGCGTTGAATCGCTGGACAGTAACAGAGATCTTTTGAAAAAGGAAGAAGGTTTCTTGTGGATCTTTTGTTGTTCTGGTCAACCGTCTGCCGAGTTCCTTGATGAAAGCCAGGCCCTCCTGGTCCAAAGGTCCCATCGTCTCTATCGCGATTGGAGTAAAAAGGTATCTTGTTTGAAGCTCCTCGTAGATTGTTCTTAGTATTATTATTATTATTATTATTATTATTATTATTATTATTATTATTATTATTATTATTATTATTATTATTATTATTATTATTATTATTATTATGAAGCTGTTACAAAAATATTATTATTATTATTATTATTAAACGATTATTATTATTATTATTATTATTATTATTATTATTATTATTATTATTATTATTATTATTATTATTATTATTATTATTATTATTATTATTCTGTATTGTTAAGCGCCATTATCTAATGACCAAGCAATCTTAACAAACTCTTTCGGTACTTGAATAAGGGCCATGAGTATATTCGCGAATTTCTTAGTTTAATTAAGCCGCCATTGCGTAAGTATTTCTGTGTACTTGGTTTTAATTTATCTGTATTTCCATGAATAATGTTTGCATAATAAGAGTCTTAGTTAACGTGCTTTTCCATAAATTTATTTCCGTTTATGGAATTAATTGATCTGCATTATTTTACTTGAGTAGGTCTATGTTTCCATATTAGCAGTTTTGGTTAAGGTGCCATTTTCTAAGTATTTTTGCATATTTGGCTTTAACCTTCGCAGGACGAAGACATTTTACGATACACGGAGGACGAAGAGGGGTAATTTTTACCCCAAAGCAATTTTTAAAATCTCAGCTCATAGGTAAGGCACAATAAAAAATGAAGTATCAATTCTAATAGATCAAAGGTCAAGGAATCGATCTATCGTAGTGAGAATAGTCTGTCATTACCGCTTTCCAAGATGGCCGCCAAAACACAGAAATATGCATATTTCAGCTCATAGGTAAGCTACAATGACAAATGAACTCTCCACTTTCATAGTTCCGGGGTCAAGGAATCCATATATCGTAGTGAGAATAGTCTGTCATTACCACTTTCCAAGATGGCGGCCAAGATGGCCGCCAAAACACAGAAATATGCATATTTCAGCTCATAGGTAGGCTACAATGACAAATGAACTCTCCACTTTCATAGTTCCGGGGTCAAGGAATCCATATGGGTATATTTCACAACCGGAGGCAAATTCAGAAATAGAATGAGGGAAAAATAAAGTCATGCAAAATTTAAAAAATTCTTACACAAATATTTGCATGGCAGTGCTGAAGCTTTATACTTAATATTGAGCAGAGCTTAAATTTGACAGATTTGGCCTAATTTTTTATTTTAGTTTTTTTACTCTGTGAAACACATACAACTTTGATTCCTAAATATTTACAACTCCGTTACGTACTAAATACACATTACAAGATACCGCCACTATTTATAATTAGTGATTAATTAGTATTAAGTGTGTATTAAATTATTACACAGCAAAATAAATTATTATGACGATAAATTATTTACATGTACCATTAAATAAATTCATTTTAATAGAAAAATAAAGTAACGGAGTTGTAATAACGGAGTTGTAAAATATTCATAATTAGGTCTCCACGCTTACAGGGCGAGTTAAGATATAAAAATAGTTAGTTTATAGTGGCCAGGTTGTCAGTTTCAATATTATTTTTGAAAGAAAAAAAATTATATATACACACAAAATGCAATAATTACCGTCATGGAGTTGTAAATCTTTTTATACTATAACATTACCGAATAAATTTCCGCAAATTTTCAACAGAAGCAAACATCCATATTGATTTCTTTTTTTGGTAAAATCAATGCAGAAATGTTCCCTGCTATCGAAGATGTCAATTCAAAAAATTGAGTTTTCAATTTATTCCACAGATGACAGAAACCCATTCGTAACGGAGTTGTAAGCAATATTTGAAGACAGAGGGTTTTATTTATTTTTTAATTATTTAGTTCGCTAATAAGTTAATAAAAACCATATGGAGCAATGAATATATGTAAGTTAATGATCTAAAAATTTTAAAACATCAGTTAAGCGCTTCAGCTGTTACCGTAACGTAACGTTGAATTGACGCACCATTAGAAAGGACAATGCAATTTCGGGTTAAAATTGGACTTTATAATTTATTTTTCTCATACTAATCATCTAAATAATATAACATAAATAATTTTTTATAACTAACTTATGCCCTATAATGTATTTAAAAATTATACATGATAATTTTATTCTTTGTGTAAGCCGCCCAAAGGAGAGGACGGAAATTTATCTAATTTGCCTCCGGTTGTGAAATATACCCATATATCGTAGTGAGAATAGTCTGTCAATAACACTTTTCAAGATGGCGACCAAGATGGCCGCCAAACACAGAAATATGCATATTTCAGCACATAGGTAGGCTACAATGACAAATAAACCCTCCACTATCATAGTCCCGGGGTCAAGCAATCCATTTATCGTAGTGAGAATAGTCTGTCGATACTAGTTTCCAAGATGGCGGCCAAGATGGCCGCCAAACACAAAGAAAATATGCATATATCAGCTTATAGGTGTGCTACAATGACAAATAAACCATCCACTTTCATAGTTCCGGGGTCAAAGGAATCCGATTTATCGTAGTGAGAATAGTCTGTCAATACACAGTTTCCATGCATGGTGGCCGCCACGATGGCCGCCTAACACAGAAATATGCATAGTGTTTTGGCAGACTATCTTCACTACGATTATTGGATTCCTTGACCCCTGAATTCCCAGACGGAGGGTTCATTTGTCATTGTAGCCTACCTATAAGTTGAAATATGCATATTTTGTATTTGGCGGCCATCTTGGCCGCCATCTTGAAAAGAGGTATTGACAGACTATTTTCCCTACGATTAATGGATTCTTTGACCCCGGAACTATGAAAGTGGAAGGTTCATTTGTCATTGTAGCCTACCTATGAGTTGAAATATGCATATTTCTGTGTTTTTGGCGGCCATCTTGGCCGCCATCTTGGAAAGAGGTATTAACAGACTATTCTCACTACGATAAATGGATTCCCTGACCCCGAAACTATGAAATTGGAGAGTTCATTTGTCATTGTAGCCGACCTATGAGCTGAAATATGCATATTTCTGTGTTTATGGCGGCCATCTTGGCCGCCATCTTGGAAAGTGCACTTCAAAAATTATTGCAACTATTGAAATTGAATTACACGGTAAATTCAGTAATTTATTTCTGATTACAGGTTACTTATGAAAAATATCTTTGAAAAATGCATATTCACCATGAACGAATAAATAACGACGTCGAGGACGAAGAGGGGTAAATTTTTACCCCAAAACACTTTGTACTCAAAAATCTTCTTCCCCCATCATGACGTTTTCCTGGCTTTGGTGTCAGAATATGTCAGGGGTATTATCTTGTAAACACATGGAACGTCAAATTATAACTGCCTACGGTTGCTCCGCAATCAGCATTCAAACACCCCTGGGATAATTATTTACCCCTCTCCGTCCTGCGAAGGTTAATTTGTTTGTTCATAAATAGTTTTAGTTCAGGTGCCTTTAGATACTTAATATTTTCGCGCAGTTTTAAATCATCTGTTTTTTATCTGCATTTTCATGAGTATATTTTCATATTGATAATTTTAGTTTACGTGCCTTCATATAAGTATTTGTGCATACCTACTCTTATTTGTATATATTTTCATCAGTGTGTTTGCATATTAGCAGTTTCGGTTAGATAAGTATTTTTGCAAATTTGTTTTTAATTGAACTGAATTTCCATCACTATGTTTGCATATTAATATGTGTGGTTAAGTTGCCCTTCCAGAAATAGTTTCTTCATCTGTGGATTTAATTTATGTGCATTTTCATGATAAAGTTTGCATATTAACAGTTTTGGTAAATGTGCCTTTTCATAAGTATTTTTCTTTTTTTTTTTTTTTTTTTGCCCCGAGGTAAACATGATCCCTCAGGGACTTCAATATTAATTAAAATGAAAAAAGTCTGGAACGGTTAGAACTCCTCGGGCTCGGGCAAAAGGCTTCATTGGTTTAAATGATCCGCATGAGTATTTTTGCGGACTTAGTTGTAACTGAGCTGCATTTCCATGAGTATGTTTGCATATCATCGTTCTGCATCTCGTGGCGAACTTGCTGTTCCCTGTGCGCGCACTTCAAAGATGCAACCTCGTGCCTTCTCAGTGGTGGGGGCTGACCATCTGGAATAATCGTCCTTCAGATCTGCGTGTTCTTCTAGCTGGAGACTCTGCATACACCTTTTACAAGAATTTGAAAACTGTTCTTTATCGCCGGAGTTGGGCTGGGAGCGCCTCTGCGTAGGTTATCTTGGAGGGGCGCTATATAAGTCCTCTTAATGAATTAATGAAATAATTAATTAATTAATAGTTCTAGTTTTGGTGCCTTTGTAATTATAAGTATTTTTTTGGTTTTAATTGAGCTGAATGAATTTTCATGTGTATGTTGGCATTTTAGTAGTTTAGGTTAAGGTGCCTTTCCATCAGTTTCTTTGAATACTTGGTTTTAATTGATCTGCGTTTATATGAGTGTGTTCGCATAGTAATAGTTTTGGTCTAGGTGTCTTTCCATATTAAAATATTTTTGCACACTTGGTTTTAATTCAGCTGTATTTTTACGAGCTGCAATTGCATGAGTATGCTCGCATATTAATAGTTTTAGTTAAAGAGCCTTCATATAAGTATTTCGAGGACTTGTTTCTAATTGAGCAGCATAAACATGAATATGCTTGCATATTAATTTTAGTTTAGTTGCCTTTAAAATTATATTTGCATACACGATTTTAATTGAGCTGATTATCCATGAATATGGTTGCATATTAATTGTTTTAGTTACGGTTCCTTTATTATAAGTATTTGTGCATGCTTGCTTTTAATTGATCTGCGTTTGCATGAGTGTTTGCATATTAATAGTTTTGGTTAAGGTTCCTTTACATAATTATTTTTCCGTGTTTAGAGTTAATTGATCTGCATTTCCATGAGTGTGTTTGCATATTAGTAGTTTTGGTTAAGGAGCCTTTCCATAAGTCTTTTTGCATACTTGTTTTTAATCGATCTGCGTTTGCATGAGTGTTTCCCTAATAGCAAGGCTGTTAACAATATTGGAAAAAAGTATTGGCAATACCAATACTAATACTAGTTCTTTGAAGTATTGCAATACCAACACTTTTCTATAGGCTCACTGGATTCGCCCTTAGCACACTTCATTCACAGGGCTGCCAACTTTTGATTGTGTCAATCCAGGACGTTCGCAGTCACTCGATATGCCCTTATCAAATATTATTTACCCAGTCAACATAGGGCTATCCACTTCAATTTTGCCAATCGATATGCCAATGCCAATAATTATTTACCCTTACCATATCACTGCATTTAACGAATATTGCATCAGCCTTAGCCTATCGCTTGATCTACTGTACTTAAAATAGTCGTTAAAAATTACTTTCAAATCATCAAAATAGAAGTGACCTATATAAAATCAGTTTTATTGCCGTGCCATTCCACAGATCTAACCTAACCTAAATAGACCTACCATCTATTCTGATTTCTATGGCCACTCTGTGAAACTTATTCACGGCTGGTTGTTCGAGTTTAATGTGCGAAAACAAGAAAAGCATTTGGTGAAGTGGATATTAAATCAACCCGGGACACGGACCGCACAAGACCGATTCCGGGACTCTCCAGGCAAATCCGGGACGGTTGGCAGCGCTATTAACAATAATAGTCTTCGTTTATTATTTTGCAGTCATGCAAGGCCCCCCCCCATCACGTCCTACTGTAAGTTTGCATATTAGTTGTTTTGGATAAGGTGACTTTCCCTAAGTAGTTTTGCATACTTGGTTTTAATTGATCTGCGCCTCCATGAGTGTGTCTGCACATTAATCTGGGTTTAGGTGCCTTTCCATATATAAAATATTGTTGGGTACTTGGTTTTAATTCATCTGTATTTCCATGAGCTGCATTTTCATGAGTATGTTTGCATATTAATAGTTTTAGTTAGGCTGTCTTTATATAAGTACTTCTGCAGTCTTGGTTTTTAATTGAGGTGCATTTCTATGAGTATATTTGCATATGAATAGTTTCATTTCAGGTGCCTTTATGCAAGCATTTTTCGATACTTGCTTTTAATTGATCTGCATTTCCATGGGTATGTGTGCATATAAATAGTTTTCGTAGCTGCCTCTCCATTAATATTTTAGTGTACTTAATTACTGGTTTAAATAAAAAGCCTTTCCGTATAAGATGTTTCGTGTTACTATTAATCATTGGCCTAATATTGCAAAACAAGTGTTTGTTGACCCTAGCATATGCCTCCACATAAACTAGGCCTGGTCTAGTTTATTCACAAAAACAACCAAGCCTGCCAGGCCCATAGGAGACCACTGTGCTGCATTGTGCAGAATGTTCATCTATGCGGTAGCACACTTGGTCTATAATCCACCGATTGTCAGTTTGCCCCTGCTGAGTAGACTCCAAGTAATGACTCAACAAGTTGGTCACACACAGTCATCTCACCTCAAATTAGGATTTCATGATGAGAAGTGCAATAAATAAACGAAATCAGTTTACCTCCCAGGAGAGCGCCTCTGGGTAGATTAACTTGGGGCGCTATATAAGTACTCTGAATGAATGAGTGAATGAACGAATGAATGAACGAGAGCCATTTAGCCTAAGTCTTCAAACAAACGCTATGTCACCCATAAAGTCTTGAACCTGTTGTCATTAGGTTTTTCAAAATGCAGTTCAACTAAGCCCATCGATCTCAAAATCCAAATTTGGCCTTTCACAATCTCTCCAAGTGCCTGCTTCTCAGTGAAAACAGCAACTCAACGGGACAAACCTGACAAACCTGTTACACGGTTTCATGACCAATTGTCAACTTAACATGGAGACATTCAATACTGAGGCAAAGACAAAACATTACTTAATTGCGCTTTACTGCCGTAACATCTGCTACTACGTTTTTGCATCTCAATGAAGTCATTACTTTTACAGGAGCCCGTTCAGCGGACTGTAGGCAGAATTTGAACATAATCGTAAACTCGAGATTTCTACAGCGCCCACAAAAGCGAAGTCGCGGGAACTAGCTTATTCACAGGCATACACGCAGGCTTATATGGGTCCCGTTATTGTGGGGTCGTCAACTCTTTCCTGTTCCTTGTCGTCTTGTTGAGTTAAATGGAATTACGTGTATTGCGTTTGACCTGAGAATTAAATGTTAAGGGGAATCTTCTTAATCTGCTCGTCTTCAGTTAGTCACTTAGAAGGATCGTCGAGATGACGTCAGACTCCGCCTCTGTCATCCTCTATCCAAACCTAGGATAGAGGAGGAGGAGGAGAGTAGGAGGAAGGGGAAGGCAAGTGGAGGAGGATGAAGGGGAGGAGGAGAGGTGAGCGGAGGAGGAGGAAATGCAGGAGGTGGAAGAAACAGTAAGGAGAGGAAGAGAAAGGGAAGAGTGAGCCAGGGTAGGAGAAGCAGGAATGGAAGGGGAGGAGAAGAAAGGAGGTGAGGAAGGGGAGGAGGAAGTGGAGGGAAGAGGATGAAGTACAGGAAGAGGAGATGGGGACGCTGATCATCTTCGTTATGACAAGTCGTCGTTTGAAGAGAGAACTTGGGACCGACCTGGCGCCATATGAATGTTCATTTCTCCTAAATGCCATCTTTCCAGAATTCCTGGCGTCACTTGCCACTCATCCGACGGTCAGCCGACTGCATTGCCTCTCCAGCCGTCTTGTTCCTTTTCACAGAGTGTCTCTATAGCGTTTCTTCTCGTCCTCTATATATTCCTCCCCCAGTGACTCTAACTCTTCTCATCCATTCCCTCTCCAGCCATCCCTTCCTAATCAGCAGTGTCTCTATTATAGTGTTCCTTCTCCTCCTCTATATTCCTCCGTCACCTTAGCCTTTTTCCATTTAATCTTCAACCAATCCCCCAATTCCTCCTCTCAGCCATCCTCGGCGCTCCTTCTCTACCTCAACCTCGGAATAGACGCCCATCCAAATGCCAAAAGTCTATTGCGCCCTGTAAGAAATCTTAAGGGCTAATCTGGCAAAGTTGCATCGACACTCAGAGAATAGCAGCTGTTGATCTGGACTGTCGACTCCAGTCAAAGACAACAACCAGGATCAAAGTTCGAAGGAGACGGACGATAACTCGAAGGTTTTCTCTTAGGCCGGAGAAGAAGCAACTGAAGCGGGCGAGAGCGCGGTACACTTTCGGTGGAACCAGTCTAATCTTCCTCTGTAAAGGTCTTCGTATGGACAAATGAGTGTAGGACATTATCCCCCGGACATTATCCCCCGGACATTATCCCCGGACATTATCCCCCCAGGGTAGGACATTATCCCCCCCAGTCTAAGATATAATCGTATAATATTCTTGCCGAAATGCAGGAAAATGATGAGAATAGTTGTTGGCCTAAATGGAAGTTTCGAGTCTGGCCCTGGCTTGTCGACGCTTTTCGACAGGGCTGACGCGTGTCAAATTTACGCCAGGAATGCCTCGTGTCAAATTTACAATAGGGCTGTCGGGATTAAAATGTTCTAGAGGGCTGTGGCGTACTGCTAATAAATGGTCTGGCGGTCAAAGTGTTTCGTACTGCTTATGAACTGAGCGACATTAACAAGTCTTAAGTTATATACATATATACATATATATATATATATAGGATAACATATGTACATGTATATATAAATACATATATACAAACATACGTATACGTTTATATATATATACATACAATGTACATATACATAAATAATGTACATATACATATATTTACACAGAGGGGGGGATAATGTCCGGGGGGGATAATGTCCTACGCAAAATCGGGGGATAATGTCCGGGGATAATGTCCGGGGGATAATGTCCGTTCGCCGACCGAACTAACATCGATGATTATTTTCAGAATTCCCTCAGAGGTAAGCCTTCTTCGGGAGAGCGAATCGTGGATCCATATAGGGCCTACAACAGAAAAATCTTGAACATGACAAGGAAACCGATTACCGGATTTAAAAAGAAAGTAACTGACAACTGACAAAACGTTTATTTATCAGGAACACAATGCATATAACAGTTCCAATAATACTTAGTACATTTCAGTGCACTGGCTAGGGAATAGGGAGACCCAAAAGGGGCGGACGCCCCCTTAATTAGGGACACCCCATTAACAAAGTGGTCAAGCTATTGTTGGCTAATGAGGAAACAGTGACCCGGGAAGTGTTTGAAAGTTGCGTGAGCCAACTTCAACAAGTAAGAACTAAGATCTATAAAATTATACATTGCCTATAATTATCTAGTGGCTTAGCTAGGTATTTTGACGTCCGGTTCGAGTGACAGCATTCGACCCTCCAAATATAATTTTTTAATCTAACATAAAACGGCAATTTAGAGAAACATCATTTGCTAATAGTCCACCGGCAAATGTAAAAAAGATATTTTTTTGGGTATAATCTTGGCAACTATGTTTTTTTACATCTACATACCTCACTGGTCATGAAAAATGATGTTGCCAGTTTTTCTTTTTGGTCCCGGGGTAGTTTTGAATAGATTCAAAACGTGTGTGAAAAACTCATGGAAATTTTAATCATAATTATGGTTTGTTCTTCTAAAAACTATGCCAAATGGCAACTTAAAATAGGCAGAATAAACTTGGCAACTGTTGTTTTACATATAAATACCTCACTGATCATGAAAAATGATGTTGCCAGTTTTTCTTTTTGGTCCCGGGGTAGTTTTGAATAGATTCAAAACTTGTGTGAAAAACTCATGGAAATTTTAATTATATGGTTTGTTCTTCTAAAAACTATGCCAAATGGCAACTTAAAATAGGCAGAATAAACTTGGCAACTGTTGTTTTACATACAAATACCTCACTGATCATGAAAAATTATGTTGCCAGTTTTTCTGAGTGGTCCCGGGGTAGTTTTGAAAGGTACAATAGTGCAGGCGATACACGAATGTATACTGCACTTTTTGAACACGGATTGCCGCTTTGCACAGTTGTAGTTGGAACCTAAGAGAACATTTTAGGAAGGGGAGGCATTCGAAATTTCCCTTAGAATTCAAGATGGCGGTTTTTTTTTAAATGGCCGACCGAAATTGAGATTTTTCAATATCTCGACTTCTGGTTCACTTAGAATCATTATCTTGGTGTCTAAACATACACATTTAGGGGCATTTATTCCACTAGGGCCATCGCAGATTAATCCCGGTCTAATCGGTCGGCCATTTTCCAAAATGGCCGACGAAAAATTGAGATTTTCAATATTTCGGCTGCTAGTTCACTTAGAATCGTTATTTTGGTGTCCAAACATACACATTTAGGGGGGC
>JACEVL010004071.1:0-11328 GCA_020284085.1 Aporrectodea caliginosa
TTCGTACTTGATCCTTAGCTGTGTCAAAAATTGAACAATGAAGAATACTGTAGCCTACTTTATTGGAAAACTTTCGAGTTTTATATTAAGAAGATTAATAGCTCATAGCAAAAATGACTTAACCACTGAAGTGGCCATGGTATGAATGAAAACAAAGGGGAAAACTAATTGATTTTCATTAATGTTTGCCCGACTTGAACTAACTGATAACATACTTCTCAGCATTCCATAGGGCGAGAGGTGGACCATTTACACCATTCATTAGTAAGTCATTTACAGAATGTAACGATCAACCTGTTTCTTTTAGAGGTGTTATAGAGATGCATTTGACTGAATACTCTCTCACAATCAGCTGAAGAAAAAGGCATTGCCTTTAACAGTGATATCAAACTATAACTGGTTGTCTAACATTGCACCATCTGTGTTATTTGACTATAGCATAGGCCAATTCTGAATTTGCTAATTTTTATAATTCTAACAATTTGCTGTTATTTATTTCAAGAACGTGAATTGATTTTGCAAATACCAAATAGTCTTCTTTGCATAGCAGTTTAATCCAGTATGCGGATCTCCAATCCGAAAGCCAATTTTTTTAAACACGTAGGCCTAGCCGCCTATGCTTATCCAAAATGCTGTGATTTGGGTTTAGAACTTTACATGTTGACTGTTCGGACTGTACTAGAAATTTGAAATATAGAGCCTACTACAAACTCTTGGGGGATGAGGTGCATGATAGGCCGAATGTGTGCCAATGTGACGACGGATAGCCTATGTTCAAGCCTGTGGGGTTTCATATCGAGGATGACTCATTGACTATACATGCGTGTTATAAGTTGATGATTATTGCTCTTTGGAACTGTTAGCTGCTTCCTCGGAGAGTGAGAGTCAATTCAAGATCATGTCAATCTTCCGTGGCCTGTTGATGCTGTCCGTCTACCCCTCCGGCCCCTCCTGACTTACATAGACCTACGATAAGATAGACAGAATAGCAATACGTGGGGAAGCACATTATTGGGGTTAGGAAAAGAACTAACCCTCGGCCAAGCCAGGCCCGTCGCCCATTCTGGCAGCACGCCATGATGGGTAGGTCTGGTCTGCGGGGCACCGATATGCAACCAGAAGGGGCGTGGGGAGGGTTCGCCCGATGCATATGGCCTCATCCAGCATGGTCAGCCGATTTTAATTGAGCAGGGGCCGGGGGCCCACCGGGAAATTTCCCGGTTTCCCGGCGGGCCAGTCCGCCCCTGTATATATATATATATATATATTTGGCGCCTCTGAATGGGAAATCTGGTAGGGGCGCTATAACAAGTGTTCAAATACAATACAATACAATGTGGGTGAATGTGTATATATCAATAAATAGGTATAATGTATGTATACATGCATGTATATATGAATATTTATGTGTATATATATATGTGTGTACGTATATATATGTATATATATATGTATTTATATGTGTATGTACAAATGTATGTATATCAGTATGTACATATAGTGTGTGTATGTGCGTGTGTGTGCGTGGGCGTGTATGTGTGAATCTTAATCGCCAGTACAACGCGACAGATGCACGGTACATTAGTTCCATGCATATATCCAATGGATTAAAATCTCGATTATTTGTGGATCACCCTCTAAATACGTTTGAAAACCAAACTAACAAGGTGTATAGTCGCACAGCCCGTCAACATAATTTTGCAGCGGCATTGAATCTTTTATAGCAATCGAAACATACATTTAAAAGGTGTCGAAACTTAGGTGTTTGTTTTGACCAATCCCTCTGCCTAGGGGGGTCCGGTGGCGCGTTGGATAACATGTGGCGAAGAGTGCGAGAGGTACTGAGTTCGAGCCTCGTTAGGGCGGATTTGCTTTGTAGGCTGCTATTAGCGCCCTGTATTGCAGGCTGTCTGTTCTGTTAGTAGTTAACTAGTTAAGATTGTTTCAATTGCATAACATGTAAAATGTACAGCGCAGTGCGTTTGTCAGGCGCTAAATTAAAGAAAAGATATTATATTATTATTATTATTATATGTGCCGAAGTATGCAAATTCGGTTAGGGAATTTTGAGTACCAATTCAGGTCAAAATTTAAAAGTGACGAAATTAAACGCAGCTGTTTAAGACACCTTTAAAACGCGTTTAACCGAGGCTACATATAAGTCAGCTGCGTTAAAAATGTATGTTTTCGAGAAAGTCATTCTACATAACATTGTGCACTCTGCAGCGCGACTCATTGGGCAAATTCCAAAGTATGGACACGTCTCTAGCTACATGCTGGAGGTCCTCCACTGGCTCCCCTATCTGCCAGCGCATCGAGTACAGGGTAGCTGCCTTGGTTTTGCGCTGTCTCCAGGGCCTCGCCCCAACTTACCTCCGTGAGCTCTGCTGTTTGATTTCTGTTGTCCCAGGGCGTCGCCTCCTACGCTCCGCAGAAAAAGGAGTTCTTATGGTTCCCTTTGCTCGTACTGCAACAATGCAGAACCGAGCTTTTACTGTGGCAGGGTCAATGATCTGGAATGGTCTTCCTCTAGAGCTGCGTCTACACCCTGGGAGTCTGCCTGAACTTTTCTTACTAAACTCAAAACTGTTCTTTTTGGGCGCGTTGGAGTCGGGAGCGCCTCTGAGTAGTTTCCTTGAAGGGCGCTATATAAATTCCCGAATGAATGAAATGAATGAATTTGAAGACAATGTATTCTAGTTCTGTTCAATAGCCAAATCAAATTCCGCAAATACACTAACCGTGGTAGTGTCAGTCCCAAGCCCGGAGAAAGGAGGAGGGCGACGATTTATGAGGTGATACCTCATTGCATTTAAAATCAAGTGTTATTGTTACTTGCACTTAAATGTATATGTAAATTGGAAGGAGTAACATGCATAAGGAAGTTTTTATTTGAAAATAAAATGAATTGCATTAGTTTTTTCAAAGATTTTCGAGGAATAAATAGTACTGATATAAGAACCAATGTCTGTCTGTCCCGCTGCGTGTTTGCTTGTGTATGGTTGGTTGTCAGTGTACGTCCTTTTAAATAAATAAACCACCTAAACGATCTAATTGTCATCTTAATTCCGTCTGTTCCATCGTTGCGTCGTTTAAGACCTATTCCAATTCGGGAATGGTCCTCCCGTTAAATAAATTCTCAACTTCGCGGCACTGCTCTTTCAGTATAGAGCCCGACTTAAATTAATTATTGTTTCATGCTGACACCTCAAGTAATCGTAAACACATGACGTAGGTACACACAAACACACATCCGCACACACCCGTGCATACACACCAGTACACACACACGATCCAAACTTCTGGATGAAACACGGTACTATAGAAGTTGTCTCTCTGTCTTGCGGACTGTGAGCTTCTGGATGTTGACCTGATTAAGGCTTGGTTTTGGTGCGTCATCGGTTGATGCCTTTTGCATAAGAAACAGGCGCAATAGAAGTTACTAATCAATAACAATAACGCCTTTGAAGCACGTTAAATGACCGTATGCACCGTTTGGGGCATGGAACATTGGTTACCTGCATAAATCCAACTGACTTTTTTTTACCATATTCTCGATTAAATACATAATTATAAACATGGTTGTTGTAAACATTATAAAGGCGTAGGCTCAAATATATTTATACGAGGAATGACCCCTTAAAAAAGGTGTCGATAAATTTCAAAATTCTTCTATGCGGTCAATGACGTCTCATGTGGTCGTTCTCGTCTTTAAAGTATTTATCTGGTGTTAGTCCATTATTCATAATTTTTGCTGCGTTGTGTTTATTTCATTTATTAGTTTGAAATGGTTTAACACTGGATTTTCCGATGCTAATATGTCATAACACCAAACATTTCAGCTGAAGTTAGCTTCGAATGATATTGCATTCAAATGTCAATAACCCAGTGAAGAGTTAGGGTGGAAAGCCGATAGATGGAAAACCAGAAGCCAATGGATGGATGGAGAGTTTAACGACGTCTTATGTGCAACAAGGGCATTTGACGTCGACAGAAATTATTCGGAAACTTCTCATTAACTATTAATAGATCACCGTAACTATATTTTTACGTATGCTTTGTAAGCACGTCTAGTAACATATTTGATCTCTTCTCTGTGACTGTCTCCAGAATGCCCTGAAGAAAACTGTCTGTTTAAGTTGCGTCTTTGTCAGCTTAATAACCACAAATAAACGAATTTGATTGATTGATTGTTTTATTGATTTTGATTGATTGATTGATTGATTGGTTGATTCTCACCGTTCCAATGGAATAATACAGCTCACAACTTATTCGACAGATACTGTTGTTCTTTATTTACTCCAAGGTTTAACTTTGTCATATGACATCAAAGGCCGTTGAAAACTATCATTGTTCTTTGTCTGTAGCTTTTACTTATAGGGCAAATTGAATATTTAAAAAAGGTGTGTAATTATTTTGAATATTTCTTAACGTTTGTATGGCATAAGACAGCAGAAGCTAATTTAATACAGTCCAGTATAAGCTAATCCAATCTGATCTAATGTAAGATTGAATAATCTACTCCAGCCGTATTATCTAGATTAATCTAATCTAATCTAGTACATAAATAGCCGAGTGGGACAGGGTGACAGTAATTAATATATGCGCGCCGTTAAACTGCGTCACCGCCGAAAATTCGAATAAAAAATATATACTTGTGTTTTCTGTATTTTAGTTATCGTTCAAGATTTCAATATTGATCTCGTTTTTATTTCGTTCTACATCAATTATTTTTGGGTTTTAAAATTTAGTTTTAGTTCACAGTATCTTTCTAGTTGTCGTATCCGTTTTCTTGAACGATTACCTACCTTTTTCGTTCTCGCTTTAGTTTCGTTCATAAAAATAACGCTGGTCGCCTACTCTAGGTATACTAATCTAAACGATAATTGGATGACAATTTCACAATAAAATTTAATGCGCTGAAAAGTAAAGTCTTACAACTGCAGACACGCGTATGGTTTGTTCCCTTTGATTAGTCCGCTAGAGGTGGTTTTCTATGTTGTCTGCTTCTGATCATTTTAGACACCTTTCAAACAAATATTTGTCACGTATAAGAAAGAGGACTGCATAAACCTACTTTAGATCATATGGCTATTTAGGTTGGTGCCAGTACCAAGCCCGGAGAATGGAGGAGGGCGACGCTTATTATCTTTGGTATGACAGCTTCGCCACACAGCAAATGAGTTCATTTAATACAGGGCATGTTAGCCACAAGATGTCGGTAATCACTAAAAAGGTTAGTTGTGAAAATAGGGTTTAAATACAACATACGTCTAAGATAATTCTAATAGTTTAAGAATCCTACACCTTTTCATCTTAGGGAAGATAATATAACTTTACACGCCGACTTAAATATACGCTAATACTAAATATACCATACCAGTTACAAAGCTTCATTAGACACCTTTTCAAAGCATCCATGTTAAGTTATCGGGGGCCCGATAGCGCATTGGATAACATCTGGCACAGAGGCCGAGAGGTACCAAGTTCGAGCCCTCGTTGGGCGGATATGCTTTGTAGGCTGCTATTAGCGCCGTTGTATTGCAGGCTGTCTGTTCTGTTAGTAGTTAAGATTGTTTCAATTGCATAACATGTAAATGTACAGCGCAGTGCGTTTGTCAGGCGCTTCAATAAAGAAAAAGATTATTATTATTATTATTATTATTATTATTATTATTATTATTATTATTATTATTATTATTATTATTATTATTATTATTATTATTATTATTATAAATGAAACTTCTAGTACTAACTGCGTCTTTTTTAGCAGTCTATGAGGCCCATATTTTAGTACGATATAGCAACTAATAATTGGGTTATGTCGAGAAAATGAAAGTTAAACTCCATTCAAACATAATTTCCCATTCACTTTGGCCGATAATTCATTAATTCTAGAATGGAAATACCATCAAACACTCCGAATCACCACGGAAACTGGTATGGGGAAAATCATATTTCTCCACTATGAATTATGACGACGATGATAATGATAATGATATTATTGATAATGATAATAATGATAATGATGATAATCAAATAATTGACGAGCTCTCTGCAGAAATGTAATGCTGTGTCCCGCTTAAACTATCAAGATTTCCATGATGGCACATTTGCTCATAGGTAGGATTGTCGCTGGTAAGGTATAATTTATATTTCAAGCGCATAAGTTTATTTATTTACCAATTGGAGTTAGTTCCTCTTATGCTACCGAAACGTAATTGTATTGTATTGTATTTGAACACTTGTTATAGCGCCCCTTCCAGATTCCTATTCAGAGGGGCTCCCGACTGAAGGACTTGCCCAGGTCCCCTACGCGGCGGCTTTGAGGTGGATTCGAACCCGCAACCCTCTGGCTGCAAGGTACCGAACATACCCCTACACCACCGCGCCCCAGTTCTAGAACGTTACAAAAAGTTCTTTTCATGGCTTTGTAATTTTTTCGTTTATATTAATAATTTCCAGTTTGCGATGACGATGGGTAAACACTAACTAGGCGCGGTATCCTTAAAATAGCCGGTGGCATAAAACACCTTTAAAACGTTTCTTAACCATGCTATATATAACTTGCGCGCTTTATCGCAGACAGGTCGCATGCGTTTGAAAAAGCTGCTAACTGCTCGTTATCACCGGCGTTTTGCCACACGATGTATCTACAGAATGAAAGTTTATTATTATACTGGGAGTGATCTAGCTAATTAGCACAATTAACATCGATCGGAAGAATTCTTTTGTATATTCAGTTCTCACTGTTAGTTTTTGACGACCGATTAAGCCACATAACCTCTACTTAGCCTGGCCGTATTTTATGTTATCTTGGTATGAATCCGAAATTTAAAATCAGAGGTCGTCCATTAATTATGTCAACAAAATAGGGGGAGGGGTTTGGAAAAGTTTGACAGTTGTTGACAAGGGGGAGGGGGTTCGGTACAAGTTGACGTCAACAAATTTTCTCCAATAAATCAACACAGGCCCTTCCAAATGTTAGCGAAAACATTAAGACATGCTAATAATGTAGAAAGTGCTTAATGTTTAATACTACTAAAAGCTGGTAATAAACTGAACTCATATATTTTGAAAGTTGAGATTGGATTTTATAGTCTAAAAATAAAAAATAAAAATGATTCTACATGCATTGAGCCATTTTGTTTCTTTTTTGTACGGGGGGGTTCTGGGATTGTTGACATAATTCTTTAGGGGTCCGTCAATGTTTGACAGTTATTGAAAAGGGGGAGGGGGTCAAAACTGCCTAAAATTTGTTTACATAATTAATGGACGACCCCTCAGATTTGGTTTGTTTAATTGTAAGCATCGGAACCATCATCCACGCAACCATCTGTGCCAAGGGATGTCGCTCTGCCACATCTGCCTGGTCGCCCTTGCTACCATGGTTCTCAATTTGATATATCTGGACAGCCCCTCTGACTAGACGCAGCGCTCGTGAGTAAATTGTTGCCTTCGCTTAGCTTTTATGTGGTTCTTTGGAAACATGAGCTAGTCGTGGAAACTTTAAAATAGCCGTTGACATAAAACACCTTTAAAAGGGTTTAGACGCTGCCATATATTTAACACGCGCTTAAAAGCATACAGTTGTTGAGATGAAAGTTATTTTATCGACGTCAACACCTTTAAAACGTTTATAGACAATAATTATATTGTAACTCCGCCACTGAATGTGCGACGTACAATTAAAGCGCACATCCAATCCCAGTCGACCCAATATTATACTTGCCCAGCACAGGTCAATGCAGCCAAGGCTCTGACGCATACGCTCCAGTGTCACCCGTTGCATCAGGCACGCGCGCAACTACGCCTATAGATGTACTTTTAATAGTCTTTTATCGTATTAGATTTAACGTCGTCTTATGGCATCAGAGGCAGTTGATTCGCTGGTTAGTCAGTGTTTAACAACACTTGTGTCATCACAGAAGATGAGTAGCGTTGCCCTACTCCTTTCTCCAGGCTGTGGACTGGCACCACCAGAGTGCGAGTAGTGTCGGAATTTTAAAAAGCGCTGGATCGAAAATTTAATTTAACTACATCTTATTGGCAGGCGACAAACGCCGTTGACGTCGGCAGAATGTTTTTTGGCATATGACACATCTATAATCCTTTCACAAACAATGGCATGTGTGTCCACAGTTTAACGGCAGCTTATGACAACATAGGCCGTTGCCGCCGACAAAGATTAGTTTTGGCATATTACAGCTCAATCCATTAATGGCACATCAAAATGTAGCCTCATGTAGCCCGATGAAGACCATAAAAAGAGGTGTCCAAGATTCAGCTTGAAAACAGCGCACTATATTAACTATACCTATAGCGCACGAAATTATCAACCGACAGAAACTGACAATTAAACACCTTTATTGCGCTCTTCGTTTGGCTATAATTCGGCATGCCTAGCTGGATTTGTATGTTATAATTCTTTCAGATGCGATCAAATAAGTGCTTTCGACGTGAATGGTTTTTGTAGGTATAAGATGTCGTTAAACTCTCCATCCATCACCCATCAGCGTGTAGACCTATGTCACTTTGTGTTGAACAGTGTCCTTAAACAGCAAGCAAGCGATCAATCCGTATGTACCAGGCTGCAGTTTAGTCAGTGGCAACGAACTAAGAGCTTCCCGCTAGAGGCGCTGCGTACATGTAGGGACCTTGGTCAAGTCCTTTACTCGCAATTGCTCATGCGCTTCGGCGTGAAACTTCGATTCAGTGTCCGCGCAGTAGTCGGGAGCGCCTCTGAGTAGAAATCTTGAAGGGGCGCTATAACAAGTGCTCGAAATGAATGAATGAATGAATGTGGTAGGAAACAACACTGACTGCCAGAGCTACATAAATTGCTGTGATTCGGAAGTCAGTGACTGGATGCGAGATGGATTACTATACACACACTACGCGCTACTGACTGCACTACTCTACAGTAAGGATAAGAGATAATGATGATGATGATGATGATGACGATGATGATGATGACGATGATAATTAATTAATTATAATGATTTGACACTGAAAATAACAATAACAACAACAACAATAATAATAAAGCGGTATCCAGTATTTAACGATATAATCATTACCGGCGAACATGGCCGTCAACGTATACCTTATCAGACTGACCTCTGGGTCGGCAATAATCGACAGAGCTCAGGACATGATGTCATAATAGACGTCACATCAGAAGTGTTTGTGTGTGTGTGTGTGTGTGTGTGTGTGTGTCGGTGTGTGTGTAGATATAAAATCATCTAATACATGCAGGCTTATACATCATATCATATATATAATCGTATAATTAATACAAGCTGGTATGTGAAAAGTGTTATAATTATTGTGTTCTCTAGGCTTGGGACTGGCACTGCCACATGTATGGCAGTTGCGGAGTTATAAGGAATGTTGTTCAACATTAGTTCTATTTAATACAAAAGCACAAAGCATAACCCACGTAATCATTCAATTACGCAGCGTAGCCGCTTTCTTTTATAGGGCGATAGATAAACTTTAAAAAGGTGTGTTCGGGAATGATTTTTCTGTCAGTGAAAACCAGGATAATTATTGTTAGCTGGAGTATTATATTCAAAAACATTTATAAAGCGCCTCTCATAGGGTGAACCATTCAGAGGCGCTCCCAGTGCGCAAGGCCAAAGAGAAGAAAAAGGTTTTGAGAAAAGATAAGGTGGAAGAGAGGTTACTAGCTAGAATTCGAGAGCGAGTAGATGGAGACAGCGCATTCAAAGAGAGGGACCGATTGAGGTAAAGGACCGGGACTGAGCCATAGCTGTTCTAGTATGAGGAACTAGAAGCTCAAGTCTGTTTGATGAGCGTAGTGGTCGATGGGAGGAGGCTGAAAGAGGCCGGAGTAATACATCAGCTAAATATTTTGGGGCAAGACCCTTTTTTGTGCCTTGAAGACTAGAATGATGATTTTGAATTTAATGCGAGCAGAGAGAGGAAGCCAGTGCAGTTGTTCAAACATGAAAGTAGAAATGTGAGAGTACCGTGGTAGGCGTGCTACTAATCTGGCGGCAGCATTTAGGACCGACTGAAGAGGTGAAAGACGAACCTTAGGAAGACCAATGAGAAGAGAATTACAGTAATCAATTCGGGAGCATATGAAAGCATGAACCAGAGTGGTGAAAACAGAAGATGAGACAGAACGCCGAACAGCCCTAAGACGCCTTAAATGAAAATAAGAAGAACGTAGCGTCACTATGACGTCAGTCGATCTGTTACGTGCAGAACGTAATGCGAGCATTTTTCCTACACATCGATAGCAAAAAACTCTTAATAATAATAATAATAATAATAATAATATCTTTTCTTTAATCAAGCCCCTGACAAACGCACTGCGCTGTACATTTACATGTTATGACAATTAAACAATTCACAAGAACACAATTAAATGACAGAAGACATAAATCTTAACTACTAACAGAACAGACAGCCTGCAATACTTTCCCTGTATCTGTCCGTTCTGCTAACTCTCTCCCCGTATCTGTCCGTTCTGCTAACTCTCTCCCCGTATCTGTCCGTTCTGCTAACTCTCTCCCCGTATCTGTCCGTTCTGCTAACTCTCTCCCTGTATCTGTCCGTTCTGCTAACTCTCTCCCGGTATCTGTCCGTTCTGCTAACTCTCTCCATATATCTCTCAGTTCTGTTCAGTCTGCTTGTGTAATTAATTAATTTCTCAACTGAAGACTTAGGCCTACCTCTTTCAAACTGCATATTCATCATAGGCTGCCTCTCTGTCTTAGTTGACTGATCTTCTGCATACTAATCTGATTATGGCTTGGTTTTGTTACTTCATCGGTTGATGCCTTCTGCATTAGACACAGGCACTATAGAAGTTACCAATTAAAAATAATAAGAACCTTAATTAAATCCTCTTGACTTAGTTAACAATATGGATAGTTTGTATCGCATTCTAATTGCATCTTTAAAACGACTTCCCAAACAGCAGTCGATCATTGACGTAACAACGAAATTGACGTTTATATTGCATCGAAGACGTACATTTAAAAGGTGTCCAAAATTTAGCGGTTTGTTTTGACCAATCGCGTGCGTATGTGCCGATGTATGCTTGCAGTTGTTGCTGGGAATTAACGATTTAAAAGAATTCAAACTTTGCGCTATTTGTAAAATATAAACTTTAATAAGTATCAGTATCAGTATTAGTACCACTATTAGCAGTAGTAGTAACAGTAGTATTATTAGGATTAGCGTTGTTGTTGTTGTTGTTGTTGTTGTTGTTGTTGTTGTTGTTGTTGCGGTTGTTGTTGTAGCAGTGTTTCTCGAAATCATGTGTCCTGCAGAGCTTACGACGTTGTCATA
>JACEVL010004072.1:0-11043 GCA_020284085.1 Aporrectodea caliginosa
AGTCAACTTTTAATAAAGCCCTTTGAAAACGGTCAACATGATGTTTATTTCCGCTATTGTTAGACGCAAATGCTCATTAAAACTCTCGGTTTTCTAGAGAAACAAGAAAGGCTTTTTTGGGTACCTATGATGTTTTTAAGATAAATTAACGCTTTAATTTTATGAAAACTAAATTTGCATAAAAGAGTCAAAATTTACAGTTTTTTTACTTGTTTCTCGTAAATTAACGTTGCCAACCAGCGCCTAGTTTGGGATGGTGGTCACATATATTCATATACTACAAAACAAAAACTACCTTTCTTCCATCATCCCGTTCAAGGTGTAAAAAGTAAGTGGGAAAAATTCCACGATCAATTCCCTTCTTGTCTCGTGTAATTCGACACTTCATTGTAACATTTTGGGGTGCAGAACGAAAAACAAAATCTTCCAAGTCTTCTATTTCATCAACATTTGAATTGTCACCTTCCTTGTTCTCGTCATTCATCCCAATGCCCTTTAAACACAGAAAACATGAATTCTTAAAGTCTGGAAAATTTCATCAACTTCAATAAATTACACAATTTATCAATATATTACATTGTCACATAACCCTTACTTGTCATAGGTCAGTAATTCATAAGAATCCAATCTTATGAATGACTGTTCAGTTCAATAAATTGCTACTCTCTTACTCTAGTCCATAGAAAATTTTGCTTATTGCTTACCCCCCAAAACCTATATACAGTACAGACATTCTGATTTCATGTATAGACCACACGCTGGAGGAAATCCAAGATCTGCCTGAGGATTCGACCATCATCCTGGCGGGGGACTTCAACCAACTCCCATCCACAAAAATATTGGAAATGGGTCTTAGAGCTGAGTTTGAGGGCCCCTCACATGAGGGCCACTCATTGGACAGGATATATTCCTCGGATGGTCTCTTCAAACAATGCTTAGCCATAAGATCTACTATCAAGACAAAGCACTCGGCGATTTTGGCGGTTCCACCTTCGATGGAGCTTGGTGACTTCGACCTGATGAACAATGGGAAAAGGACAGAAACCTTTCGTCTTCGCACACCAAACCAATTTGCAGCATACGAAGCCCACCTCGCGGAGCAGGTGGGCTTTCATCACGAAGTGTCCATCTCCGACAGAAGCTTTTGAGGCCTTCTATACTTATATAACCGCTGTTTACGACCTCTTCTTTCCACTTAAGAGCTTGGTCATCAAAGATAAAGACCCGCCTTTCATGACTCCCATCTCCGAAAACGAAGCAAACTGATAAAGAGGAATAGGAGGGAGGCAGCCGATGCCCTTTCTGCAAGGATAAATGGTCTCATCACACGTCGCAACCTAGCATCCTTCGAGCGCACAAAGCGAGGATCGAGAGAATTATGGGCCGAGGTAAACCGGCTTCGAGGTGACGGTCGACGTGGGATTCAATCGCCGACGGGTGGTGTCACTGCCTCCAATCTGAACCAATACTTTGCCGGAATATCTAAGGACGAAGACTATCATCCTCCCCTAGCCAAGAAAACGGTCGTTGATAGCACCAAACTGGTCATAGACGAATTCACCACTTATAGGCTACTGGCAAATCTGGGACGTACGTCTGCGGGGCCTGATGGTTTGCCTTCATGGTTCCTCGGGCACGCAGCCCCGATGATAGCAGAACCGGTGACGCATCTCTACAACATGTCGGTCCTCTTCTCTTATGTCCCACCTCAGTGGAAAACCAGTACTATCACACCAGTACCAAAAGTAAACCACCCGACAGAGGCCGCTGATTATCGCCCCATATCGGTTACACCTATCTTATGCCGAATACTTGAAAAATTTATCGTGCATCGGTTTTTTCATCATATTCTGCTTGAGCCCCAGCTAAATCAAGACTTCACAGACCAGTTCGCCTTCTGACCAACAGGATCCACTACAGCAGCACTAACAGGCGTAACAGCACTAACAACCAATCTTTTGGAGCTACTAGAAGCAAATCAGTATGTTCATCTCATTGCCTTGGACTTTAGCAAAGCCTTTGATACGGTGCGGCATTCGTACCTGGCTGAGCAACTGGCGGAGATGCAAATTCCTGATTGCATCTACAATTGGATCGTGGCCTTCCTGGAGGATCGGGGCCATGGAACTAAATTCAACGGCTTCACATCTCTCCTCATGAAAATCAACTCTAGTTTTGTACAGGGTTCAGGTTCTGGCCCAAATAATTTTATCATCACAATATCTAAGCTCAAGACGATTCACATTGGAAATATAATACTAAAGTATGCTGATGATAGCTACTTACTGATACCTTCTTCTAATAGTGCCACTGTTTCAGCTGAACTAGAACATGTGACAAATTGGGCAAAAGCATGCAACCTAAAACTAAACCATAAAAAGACGCAAGAGATGATTGTAAGAGGGGTTGGGAGGAGAGGGCGGGTGTCAGCACCTGCGGCCACCCCGGGAGTGACCAGAGTACATAGCATGAAGGTACTGGGGGTTATGCTTACTGAAACTTTAAGTTTTGAGATGCACATTGCCCAAATATGCTGCAGGGCTAGGCAATCCATGTATGCCCTGCGCATACTAACTGCCCATGGTCTATCTGGCCCTGGGCTTTACGATGTGGTGAGGGCGACAACGGTGGCACGCCTGTTGTATGCTGCTCCGGCATGGTGGGGCTTTGCCAGCCAAAGGGAGAAGGGAATGCTCCAGTCTGTAATGAACAGATTGATCCGTCAGCGATACCTCCCAAGTGATAGCCCAACCTTTGAACAACTATGCCTTAAAGCCGACACCTGCTTGTTTTCGGCGGTCCTGGCAAACCCGGGCCATGTTCTCCATAGGTTTCTTCCTCCAAAAAGCTGTTGGCCTATTCCTTCGACCCCGGTCACATGACCGTGTTTTACCTTTAGCTAATCATAATATGAAAAAAACTTTTATAGTTAGAATGCTTTTATTCATATTGACTATTGATTGTTTATTGTTTATTATATATGATGTATGTACACCAGAATGCGGATTGCAACTGGTTCAATAAAGAATATACTTACTTACTTACTTACTATTTGTTTAAAACAGTTATTATGCATGCAAAGTCAGTAAATCTGCTTCTGAGATGTGGATGAGTGTTTGCTAGGGCTGGCAGCACTGCTGCCATCTGCCACTGCCGCTGCCATTAACCCTCAAGTCGAAACCAGTCACTACGCTGCATACTTTGCTTATTGGTTGCATCACAGTCTCCCGAGTTTTGACTTTTGACCAAGATCAGCAGCAGCAGGACAGAAGTAACACTTGCTCATTGGGTATGAGTCACAGTACAATAGACTAACAGGCGATGTCAGATCACCAGTTCTTAACTTACTACCAGTCCTCTACATTGCAATACATCACGCACTCGTTTTCATGTATTGATATTGAACAGAAAGAGGTCAACCATTGCTTCTCATTAAGTAAATTGACATAATAAGCAAATTCATCCATAATATAACAGCTTCAAGCGATTGCAGCATCCTAAACTCTCTAGATCATCTGAAACCGAAACTAGTTTGTTACTGTTAGTTTTTATCTGGTTCAATAACATTGTTTAATGATGCCACTAAGCCCAAGATGATTGGCAAGTCATTGAAAAATTGGTATCAAGTTATGATAGATGATTGACAACAAGAGAGCACTGCAACGGAAAGCAACGATAAAAAAATTGTCCTCACACTAGGCTGAAGCTTGTTACCCAGTATGTAAAGAATGCAATATAAGATTCTATGATGGAAGTCAACTGCTCATAGCTTAAAAGGTCAAGCAGATCATTTTAAACGTAATGGTAATGCAACATTCGAGAAGAAGCCAGTCAAACTGACAAGTGACCAAGGCACATTCGATTTTGAAGAACATTTAACCCTAGCACGAGAGTTTTTAACCACTTGGAGCCTTTATAAATTAAAAGAGGTTATATACACTTCAGATGCGCAAGCAGCTTTAACCAATTGACCGCCAAGGACGAGTTAACGCGTCCTACAGAAGTTTATGCAGATGCCGAACACGAGTATACTCGTTCTTCAGAGAACGGTTGCTATATAATATCTGGCGTGTGGGTAATACATCAGTTGGCGTGGCAATAATAGCACGATACACTAGTGAGACATTGGCGAAGGATTTTTGAAATTTTGAAAAGAATAATATTTATTATCGCATTTTTTTATCATTGTTATTTTTGGTCAAAATGTTAAGAAAAAAAGGTGATGTTGTTTCTCGTCGACACTGGTGGATTGTTATCATAAATGGAAGGACAAACGAGGTGTAATGATACTAAGCTTAGGCCTACATCATACTGGGAAATTGACAACTTCAGTGAAATTGAACAGACACAGGAGAACCTGTATGGAAGCCAGGTTCCATCCTCACATACAACATCAAGACGTGCGGAGTCGACCGAAGCGACCAACCACTCTTCTCTTCGAAAAACACTGAAGTGGTTTTGGAAGATCATTCTACGCTTCCTTGATCTAGCATTGACAAATTCGTACCTGATATACAAGAATCTGGCGGTATCAAAAGTGAGAAACGGCTTAGACTGCAAGTCACCTACAGTCTCTTGAATGATATTAGGCCTATTTGCCCTGTGGTGGCAGCTGATCCGTCTCGTGTATTTGTTCATCATAAAGCATTGGACATGTCCAAACTTATTGGACAACACTTCCTCGACATGTTGCCACCAACTGAGATAGAATCTCAAATCAACATGAAAGGTATTCGAAGGGAACCACGTCACTGTTGCAAAACGTGCTTGTCGAAGCCACCACTGTGTGTTGTTCCATGTTTCGAAGTCTACCACAGAGAAGCTGAAATCTAAGAGGAACATGGTTTCTTCAAAGAGACAAGAATGCAAACATGTGACTTTTTGATGTATACATGTTGAAAACAGTAAAATAAATCATATGTGTACTAAAATAAGTGAAGAAAAAATGTCAATTTTTTCGCAAATTTCGGTGCCGTAGGGATTGAAACCGTGGTGGCGGTCAATGTGTTAAGTTGGAAGAGTAACCAGTGGCAGGCCCACGCACATACATGGAAGCAGCCAACCCATCGACGGCTGACAGAGAGCATGGATGTTCAGTGTAAAGTCATAGTGAGTGAGTCCTAAATGGTAGCACCAAGAGTTTTAATTTTTCTGGTAATGGGATTTCTGCAAGGTCAACAGATGAATGTGATGAGAAAGACACCTACACCTGGGAAGTTGTAAAAAGAATTGCCTTTAACTTAACCAGATTTATTGCAAGATCATTAAAGCAGAACCAAGTGTATATACATGCATATATGTAGTATTATGTACGCATCAAGACACTTGTCGCGCATATTAAGTACCTCACAAAAATGTCGTACTCATGATTATCTAGCAGATCCAAACAACTAAACTTGGAGACAGCATGGAAATGTTTGCTAATCACAGTCAAAATCAATAGTAGGTGTGTGCATGGAAATACTGTCCTAAGAAGAAGGTCCGAGACATGAGAATGCCCGATAGGCTCAAACTGAGTGCAGAGCACAATGACTGCCGATCCTGTTGACTAGAGACTAGAATGAGGTGCTAACTAACAAATAGGCCCACCACAAAAGGAAGATCTTAAACTTTATTCCCTACTCAATCGGGAGTCAGTGGAGCATGTCTGATATATCTGAAAACTTTGGCAGATTTGCCAGCAGTCAGGTGGCACAAGTGGTGAGGAGAGACTTAAACGGATGGATTCTCATCTTCAGTATGCCCGAAAGGATGGAGTCACAGACTAAATGACTGTATGAGGGTCTATGTGACACTAAATAATAAATTGCACGAATGGTCCATATCTGTCACTCATCCATAGTCTAATTTGCAGTGGTTCTAACACAGATTATACGTCTTCTATGCTATGTAAAATGTTATATCAGCGTTTCCCAAAGTGTGTTTCGTGGAACCTAGGGTTCAATAAAGGGAAGATAAGGAAATTATATAAAAGTGTTGTTTGAATGTGTTGTTAGATCAGTTGTTAAAAAGTGTTGTTAAATCAGATTATGAGGTGAAGATAAGGATTCTGTGTTATATTATGTTACATGTTAAGCCTCATAGATATGAACTGAGTGACTGACTTACATTACTTTCATAAATGAAGTCTTGGGCCTTATGTGCATCACATTGAAACTTACATTCTGGCTGTCATCTTCATATGGTATATTTTTCTTCTGCTTCAGCTTCTTGTCTACTTGCATTTTATTCACTCCCTCTTCAGCTCCGTTGTATGGATCATGGTTTTGAGATTTTGAATTCTTCTTCAGGCCTTTCTGTTGCTGATTCTGAGACACTATATCAGCATCTGTAATCACAATCACAGACACATTTTTAAATTAGTTTACTGTTGCACTGAAAACCAGAAACTTACATTTACATATTCAAATAATTAGTCATGAAGAACATTCAATAGTACTGTTCTTGCGAAAATATTAACACAAATGTGTTTTATTACACAATCTTCTAGTCGATATTCCTGTCCCATTTGAAGAACTTCAGGGATGTTATTACAGTAGACAAGTGCTTCATCTTGGCTGAAGTAAGGACAAAGTTTACCTCTCTTGTTCTTATTTTAGTTTCTGGCTGTAGACAGTTCTTTTCTTTTAGTCTGGATGCTAAAAGTTCAGATACTTGCTTTGATAGACTGAGATCCCGTATCAGACCATTGAGTCCTTCTGCTGAGGTGTTGAAATTCTTCCTTCATATTCACTTCCATTGCTATCTATTGTGCAATTTTGTAAGTTCTGATTTTCTTCAATATCTGACAACTGAAGGTTACGCAGTGGGTAAACACTGGTATGGGAACTTCTTCGCTGTGTGGAATAGGTCGCCTTGCTGATTCCAAATCAGGATATTCCCACTTGCGTTTCTTGTATCGATTGAAACCTTTCACATTCACTACACAAAATTAACAATCGTCATGGTGGTTTTTCTGCTCTCTCCACACCATAGGCACACCAACGTTTAAACTCATCATTTTTCTATTTGTCCACTGTCGTAAGCATTCAACACAGGTTTTGCAAACCTTATGAGAAGCCCCCAAGAGCGTGCCTGAGTAGTAACCTTGAAGGGGCACTATATAAATCTTCAAAATGAATGAATGAATGAAATGAATGAATATACATCTGTGACGAATTAGGCATTATGTCCCCATATTTTCATAGACATTTCTGGCCAACGTGCTGGTCTCAAGTTGTCTTCAATACTGAAAACTGCTTCTTGTTGGTATCAATAAGTCAAAGATGTGAGGAGGTTATCAATTCAGTTTTGGTAAAGTTTGTGTGCCTCTCAGTGGCGGCGCCAGCTATACAATTTCAGCAGGTCGCGTCAGGGTCATAGGAGTTATTCAGCAGGTCGAACAAATTAATGTTTGAGTTTGACGCATCAAGCAGCATAACTTATATATATATATATATATATATATATATATATATATATATATATATATACATGTATATATATCGCCAGCTGAGAGGAAAGCATTACATGTGGTAGCAAGCAAACGGGCATATTCAACTAAATTTAAAAGAATTCAGCATTAAAACGTTAACTTTAGTTACTTTACTAGATTTGGAAGTACTGATGAGATACAGATACTCAGAATATAACGAACATGAATGCTAATAAGCATGACCCACGTTTTCAACATTTACAGAAACATCGTTTAACTCCTGCAATTCGCTAGCATTATTATCGTTCAGAACTAGGCTACACCAACGTCGACATTAGGCTACAGACATTATCATTCTGCTTAACGCGTTTTCCGCCAGATTTAGGCCTATTTCCGAAGGAATCGTCAATGTTGCAGCGCCTCATTGTTATTTATTCATTTCTTTGCTAATGTATAATTATAACGTTGATGCAATTCGTAAACAGTTACTGAAAAGGCATCGACGCGAAAAGGTTAGTTTCGCGAAGTAGGCTAATCGACGACACCCTATTGTATTTATTTCCACTAATTTTTGATGTAACGGCGGCAAACACAACATAAGCATTTTAATTTTAGAGTTTACGTTTATGTCTGTTGACATAAACGTAAAAATGTCGTTTAGATCTGATAATTCCAATAGTGAATAGTGATCCTATAGGACAGATGTTGATGTTTGAAATGAAAAGAAGATATTAAAAATTCCAAAGAATTTTAAGCAGGTCATTAAGCAGGTCGGGAGCAAAATAGGCAGGTCAAATGACCTGCTGCGACCTGCTGTAGCGCCGCCACTGGTGCCTCTGGTGCAAAATTGCAGCATTGGAACCAGTGGTCTTCTTCCTATGTAAACAAATTAATTAGGGCAAAAATGAGCTACAATTTTCCCACAAGTGATTTATACACATGTGACATGGTTGTGAAGGCATCAGACCTGAAAGTCAGTGATCATTGTTTCACTTTCTGAATGTAATTTACTACCATGATGACCAATGAAGACAAAATTTGGTGTGTGGTTTTCGTGTAATTCTTGAGAAACAACCACTCACAGCTGCCAAACACAGCAAGAACACTGCGAGAGAAAGTACAGCTCTTTTGCCATCTCCAATGAGGATCCAGAGTTATCCTGAGGCTTGGGTCAGGGCCGCTCATCCCGACACGCTTCCCTGAATGACCTGATTTTTCGTAGTTTGGTCCAAGCCGGCTAACCCTCCACTAAGGAACCCATCAGCCTCCTGAGAACCGATGGCAAGAGACCAGATGGTATCACCCTTATCCCTTGGCAAGTCAAAGACTTATCTGGGACAGACGCCCTACCCTGACCGCTTCATATCTACCCGTACTTAATAGACAGCCAGAGTAGCAGCTGAGATGGCAGAAAAAATGCTAAATACAGCCAACATGCCATCGACCATCACATCGCTTTGAAAACATGGGCCTGGTGAAAGCAGAGGGCTTGACCTTTATCTCAAACTTGGGACAGAGCCTTAGCCTTAGTCTGAAGATGCACGCAAGACCTATCTGTTTTAGCACCTTGCTTTGACAACCTGTTTTAGCACCTTGCTTTGGTTCAAAGCGGTGTCATTCCATGGTACTTCTCCACACTGAACTTCAATAAAAGGCGCCATGCCAGACGTTAAGCCCCTGTGTACCTCAGGGCATAAAATAATAATAATAACAGCCAAACCAAAAAGTAACAATTCTCCAAAGCCATTTTAAGTCCTGAGAGATCATATGTACCTTGGGCACAAAAATAACAATGAGCAAGGGATAAGAGCAAGTTGATGGCACTCATTCTTCTTGACTTGTCTGCTGCTTTTGATACAGTGGAATCTGCCTCTGCATTGTCTCCAGCACTGGACTTGGATCTCGGGTCCTGAACTAAATTGGTTTAGTACATGCACCCAATCATGGCAACTATTCTTCTACTGCTTTGTTGACACGGTTTTCCACAGGGTTTGGTACTCTTTCTTTCACATTATTAACCACACCACTTACCACTAGGTACACTGCTTGACAATCAATCACTAGGATATCATTTCTGATACTTAGATTACATTCATTCGGCAGTTTGTCCTATAAGTCATCTGTACAGCTGTTGTCCACTGCCTCTGAGGAGGTGCAAACGTGGTGATGGCATGGCCTAAGCAGTCCGAAAATTTAATCACTTAATCACTTAATCCATCAAAAACTGAATTTCTATTACAGAGCACTCCACTGCAACTTGACAAATTTTAATGGCTTAAGTCTTTGAACTGGGTAACTCAATTCTTGACTTAGCAGAAGCTACTTGTAACTTGCAGTTTTCCATTCTACTATGTCATTCAATAAACATTTAAATGGTATTTCTAAGTTGTCATATATGTACACTGTGACATATGCAAAATGAGGTGCCCATGACTTCAAGAATATCTCTGGTAAAGGCATTGGTTTCCAGGAACAACGTGTATGAGATGGTTGTAAGACGGTCGTAAGCTAGACCGGCCTAGATTTGGCTCTATACCGGACTTGCCAATTAAATCGGTGTGGATGAAGACGTCGTAGCCTGCTTACGCCAGACTACGGCTATGCCTGCGAACAGCCAGGTGTAAGTTGGCAAGGCTGGCTTAGCGAAGAAAAACAACATGGCGGCCGTCCAGATTTGTCCAGTTCGACGAAGTTTAAGACGTCAAAGAATGTTTCGGAGGGCCATAGTTCACTTTATTAGTTGTCGAACGATGAACTTAATTATGCTTTTCATTTTCGCCGTCACCAAATGCTATTAATGTGTGACAAAACGCATGGCGATCGCAATTAATGGGTCGCCTCAGAAATCCCTGCTTTTGCATAGTAGACCTAGTACCATTGTTCGATAGGTCCATACGATTCGATAGTTTTTTAAGATTTATTAAGAAGAATTCAGCAACGTGACTACGATAGCGAACACCATGAAAACAAGAACTATATCAAAACTAAGAGTCCCAAATCAGTGACGTCACAACCTACCATAGGCTACGCATTGTCAAAGTAACGAAATTAAAGTCTTCTGAACATCCTCCCCTTTGTGATGTGTAAACATCACCTAAACAGTAACTGTTATTTTCACCAATTAAACTATGTAAGTATCTGTAAGTGTCTGTAAACCTATCACACAATTCTAAACTATTCAACTGATTCATGTCATGTCAACAGTAACAAATCAATTATCAGAATTTCTATCATCAGAAAATTCTAGTGGGCACAAAGAGTTAATTGGTCGTGTGAAAACAGTTTCTCCGATGCGGACCTTGACCACTCGCACATGTCCATCACATCCAGGATGAACAGAGACGATTCTACCCAGAGGCCAACTCCCTCTGGCTGTATCAGAACTCACAACCAGAACCACATCTCCAACGTGAAATTCTCTTTTGGCTGAGCACCATTTCTTTCTTGATCCCAGACCAGGTAACCACTCTTGCATCCAGCGATGCCAAAAGTGACGAATAAGTTCTTGAACACGTCTCCAACGCTGTCTTGGATGGTGAATTTCATCATCCGGAACTGGAGCCGCTCGTCTTCCCAGTTCACCATGCAAAGGGGAAATTTGGCTTTTGGCGTTAAAGTGGTGCCCCCAT
>JACEVL010004074.1:0-2500 GCA_020284085.1 Aporrectodea caliginosa
TGACTATAGCGAAAGTTGGAGTAAAACAAATCCACTGTACTATTATTAAGATGAAAGCCTTGTCCTACAAACAGATTTTGAAGCTCTGAAGAATGTTGCTCGTCATTTTCATATAATTGCTAAAAATAACAGTAAAACATCAATATTTAACATGTTTACAGAACATAATTTCATTGCTACTCAATACAGTGGAAAGACAGTTCAGTCATATGTAATCAAGCATCACCGTATACACCTTATCACTCCCGTTCTTAAATCACTCCCCAGAGCGCAACCACTTCAAAGTGTTGTCGTTAACCTACAACTCAATGCAATACTACCACACAAAGTACCTTCGCAAACTCTAAACAACCCAGCCATCCCAGGAATACACTGCAGCTCCACTTAAAACACTGACGTTCCAGTATCTCAGTTAAATGTGGATTAGGCCTATCACTCTTGTTAACAAAGTTTCCTTCACTATAATTAGCAGATTAATTGTATGTTTCACTTCATTGACATGTTAGAGCACACATACACACATCTGCTCTAAAGTGTGGCAGCCGAGACCTACTTCATCCCCATCTACATCACTGTCTTGTTATGTGTTGCGTGTTGATCAATCTAGATTCTATTGAATCAAAATCTTAGCTTCATCAACCAGCTTCCATTTTAAATTGACCATATGAAATAATTAGGGCTTAACCGGAATCCGGATCGGCAAATCTTGATTTTGCCGATTTTGGACTATCCGGAATTATCCGGATCCGGAATTTCTAGCCGGCCGATTAGTAAAAAAAAATTTTTGACGGTTTTCTAACAATTTATAGGCCATTGTGTCATGATTAAAAATTAAATTGTTTCGGCTTAACGACACTTTTTCATATCGAAGATGATTAGTGTCGGAGGAAGAAAGCAACCTCGTACTCCACGTTTAAATTGCGACCGAGCCACCCGCAGTAAAGATCCGAGAAATTAATCTCTGATAAACCGACCCGACCGGGAAGCGAACCCGGGGCGCCGGCGTGACGAGCAAGCTACCAGCCCACTCGACCACCAAGGATCTCTACTTCAGTGATGATTTCCCACACAGATCATTTATAGTCGGATAGCTAATGACGGTCGCCGCCTGCCGTTATCAGCCGGACAACTTTCTTAATGACCTCTGCTAGTTCTCGCTATACAGTGACTGCCTTCATCATATAGTTCAGGGAGGTCTTAATAGATCTATTGATCACACCAGCAGGGAAGGAAGGTTGACTCTCAACAACCCGTCGGCAAGGGTGTGCAACATTTGAGAGTCAACGTCGGCTGATCTTTGATCTTGGGGTTGGGGTATTAAGACCTCCTTGGACAATACAGTAGACAGTACAAGTAAGTCTCCCACATACAGTTGCCCATCTGCTGGGCCAAACTCTGTCTGGGGCTGGCCAAATCATCAGGGCTACGATTAATCTGCAATGTGACTGACCCCTCCTCTGGGAGGGATGAATTCAAGCTTGAAGGAGAGACAGACAGACAGAGACAGAGAGTCTTGTGGAGCTCTGTTACAACCCCATACACTGACCAGCCGATCTTCAGCCTGCCAGTCGACCACAGGCGTGGCCTTTAAACACCCCGTTAATTGGGTGACTGGTCTTTGATATTGGTCTATGTTGGTCTATTTGGTCACATTACAATCTTTATTACTATTCGGAATCGGATCCGGAATCGGCAAATAATGGCCTATACTATCCGGTATCCGGAATCATGGCAAAAAAAACGAAAATCGGATAGTTCTTATAAATAATTAACCGGTTATCCCGTAGTTCAATGTCTTCAATGTCGTACTTGACGTTGGTAAGTAAGCACTCTACCTATGTCTGTCATTACTATAATCAATCCAGCTTCCATGTAACTTCTATTTAACCAGAAAAATGTTTTTCATCAATGGAACTTTTATGTAAGCAAAGAACTTTTTCCCATGGGTCTCAGCTTCGACTTACTGAAACAATTATTTTAATTATTCCAGCTTCTGTTGCATCAAAAACTAAGTTTCATCAATCCAGCTTCTTTTTTACGGTAAAAATTATTTCCATCAATCTAACTTCTATTTAAATACAGAAATAGTTTCATCAATCGCACTTCGAGTTAGTGAAACAATTTTTTCCTCAAACCATTAGCGTCCATTTCAGTTTGAAGATAAAATTATAAAATAACTTAGCAAACCAAAGTACGGGTTTACCAATTTACCAACCTAAACCGGGATTACCTAAGAACGCTACACTGCGAAATTACCACTTAATTCTGCGACTTTACTTGAATTATTTACGCATGTTACATCGAACGAAGCATGACAAGTGGTCTGATGTCCGTCGGAATGACTTTCCAGCCATCGTTTAGAGGGAAAATTTATAAACATTAAGATAAAACCACGATAATATTAGCAACTCTATCGTTGACTTAGCTTCCGTTAATTAAATGCGTCTGTCCGCTACATTATATGCACAGAGTTATAGAATCGAACCTGGTTTTGCATTAA
>JACEVL010004074.1:10000-22259 GCA_020284085.1 Aporrectodea caliginosa
TTGCAACTATAAATTTATGAGAAGGGAATTTATATTAGGTTCTCTTGTTTTCTGACTGAAAGAATTCGTTTGGAATTCTTCTGTCTAAAAGCAGCAGTCAATGAAGATGAGTTATTAACTTTGTATCAGTGAATGGTTGCAACTTCAGACATAAACACTGGTGGCAGTTTTTTTGGCTTAACCCTTTAAAGGGCATAATGGCCCTGAACAGTTACAACAATAATAATTGCACATTATATGCCTACTAACTAACCATATAGAGGGAATATATTCGTCATGTGGAAAAGTTGACTTTTAAAAAAAAAATTAAAAAAAATGGCAATATTGTGTCCTATACCCATGAAGCCGAAACTTGTAGTGGCAACATTGTCGCCACTGCCCACTAAGCCCAAGTGCAGTTCACTTATGAAAATCTGTATGTATGTATGTATGTATGTATGTATGTATGTATGTATGCATGTATGTATGTATGTATGTATGTATGTATGTATGTATGTATGTATGTATGTATGTATGTATGTATGTATGTAGCCTATGTAGCCTTTGTTTGTATGAATGAAAACATAATAATATGCTTGCAGCCCAAGTGCAGTTCACTTATGAAAATCTGTATGTATGTATGTAAGTAAGTAAGTAAGTAAGTATGTATGTATGTATGTATGTATGTATGTATGTATGTATGTATGTATGTATGTATGAATGTATGTATGTATGTATGTATGTATGTGAGTGAGTGAGTAAGTATGTATGTATGTATGTATGTATGTATGTATGTATGTATGTATGTATGTATGTATGTATGTATGTATGTATGTATGAATGTATGTATGTATGTATGTATGTATGTATGTATGTATGTATGTATGTGTAAGTATGTATGTATGTATGTATGTATGTATGTATGTATGTATGTATGTATGTATGTATGTATGTATGTATGTATGTATGTATGTATGTATGTATGTATGTATGTATGAATGTATGTATGTATGTATGTATGTATGTAAGTGGTTAATGGTATGTATGTATGTATGTATGTATGTATGTATGTATGTATGTATGTATGTATGTATGTATGTATGTATGTATGTATGTATGTATGTATGTATGTATGTATGTAAGTAAGTAAGCATGTATGTATGTATGTATGTATGTATGTATGTATGTATGTATGTATGTATGTATGTATGTATGTATGTATGTATGTATGTATGTATGTATGTATGTATGTATGTATGTATGTATGTATGTATGTATGTATGTATGTATGTATGTATGTATGTATGTATGTATGTATGTATGTATGTATGTATGTATGTATGAAAACATAATAATATGCTTGCAGGAACGTCTCCAGTGCCTTCTAATTACATCAACCAGTAGGAAAACATAATATTGCCTCTACCCTTTAAAGGGTTAAACTAAAGACAACTATCCAGAATCAACATCTGTTCTCATAAACTATTTTTACTAATGCTTCATAGTCATAAAGGTGGTTAAGTCGACTTAAGATCTATCTATGATAGGGTAAAACTCCATGTTAGCATATTTTATTAGGTAAAATATGTAGTTTAGCATGGTCAATTGTTCACCCATTGTGGCATTACTATTTTCATCAATCCTACATCTACTTTGGCAAGAATCCTTTTCATCAATACAGCTTTCATTTGGGCTAGAATTCGTTTCATCAGTCGAGCTTCTATTTAAGCAATAATATTTTCATCAACACATCTTCTGTTTAATTAAGAATTATTTCTCTTCAATCCAGCTTCTGTTTAAGCAAGATTCGTTTCATCAATTTGACTTCTGTTTAGCAAGAATTGTGTTCACCAATCCAACTTGTATTTTACCAACGCTGAAACCCATGCAATGGCGAATAATGTACGACGCTAAGCTACATGTTTATTTTTTTATTCTTGTATTTCCATTACATGGTGTATTTTATCATTATAGATGGCTAACTCCATTTTATCATATTTGATTTAATATTGCTATGATTTTATTGATAAATGTCATCAATCCAATTTATGTTTACACAGTTAGTTTTATTAATCCAACTTCTATTTAAGCAAAGAATTATTTTCGTCAATCCAAATTATTATTTCTTAGGTTTTATCTCGTTTGGATAAAATACAACAAAATGCAGTTGATTTTGCATGGAAATAATAGAATATGCCAAATGGAGTTTAACCTATATGATAGTTTGAAATCATTGTGTAGGGTGTCACGACAACTCGTCGAACGACATTTTGTCTACGACACTTCGTCGAGCGACATTTCGTCGAACGACATTTCGTCTACAAAGTTATTTGATGTTGTCACTTTAAAATGGAAGCTGGATTGATGAAAAACTGTTTCACGAAATAGAAGTGGGATTGATGAAAACATTCCTGTGTTGAAATAGAAGCTGGATTGATCGAAATAATTTTCCCCGTAAATAGAAGCTGGAAATCAACCTGGATGCACGGGTGAAAATAGGTTTCCATTCAATAGAAGCTGGATTGATGAAAATAATCTTGTCAGTAATTAGAAGCTGGATTCCTGAGAATATATAGCACGTTTTAGCGAAACTATAAAGAAAGCGGCCTCTGTTGATTAGCCGTAATGGTTACAGATACACTTGTAGACGAAATGTCGTTAGACGAATTGTCGTAGACGAAGTGTCGTTATACGAAATGTCGTTCGACGAGCTGTCGTGGAACCATTGTGTAGATCTGCTGCAAAACTCTGCATCTCACAAATTGATTGCATCTCAGGCAGTCTCAATATGATATTTTAAAAGTAGATAACATGAATGAGGTTGTAGGCCCTACATTGAAATATAGCAAGTTCTAAAGTTGCAGCTATTCAAACTGTCTTACCTATTAAAAATGTGCAAGACAGTTAAGATTTTTCAACCAATTCGATTTCGAAGCATGTAGTTAATAAACATAATCCCAATATTGCCTGTTCTGAGAAGAAGACTAGAGAGGTCACTTAATCTAAGGCCAAAAGGTAGCCAGAGGTATGCAGTTGTAACAAAATGGATCACCACTTCTTAGCCTCAACATATGTCATAATCCTCTTCATGGGCAGCTGATCTTCTCACCAACATTGTACAGCTGGTGTAAATCGTGTAATTTTACCTATTAGGTAAAATGAGAAACTCTACGATTTTCTGAGTTTGCCATGGCACAAAGGTGGGCACATTAGGGACTGAGTAGAATGGACAGATACAGGGAGAGAATTGACAAATTTAGGTCTACCAACTGAAAACGCTTAATCACCTAGAACAGATGTTGTTTAAAATTTGACAAAGAATATCGATATGTTGACATTGTGCAATAGTAATAAGACTGAAGAACAGGGCCTGATTATTTATATATATATATATTATTTTTTTCCAGAGTTCAGTGTCTATTAGACAATGAGACACAAGTTGTAAGAACTGCTCTGCCAAACCAGAAGCCAATGGAGTGATTTTGTACCTGGGTTATATGTTAATATCTTGATGTATATGTTATGACTCTAAACGATCAGACACAGAGGAGAATCGTATGCACAGCGCAGAACGGAAGACGCATCGCTTGTATTAAGCTTCTTCTCAACATCTCATTTAAGTAGCGCTTTGGTTACCTGGAGATTAGGATAGGCTCCTATCACGCTTTGGACGTGCCCTTCAAATTTCGTTATTGCACTAAAGTTAGATGCCTCTCCAATAGTCTGTTCACTTCATTCTTCATAGCATTATTTAAATGTCACAAGTAGCCATTTTAAAAATAGGACTGCTTTTATTTACATACAATCATGTAATCCTAAAATAATATTATTAGTTGATCTAGCACGTCGAGGTTATTCGCCAGATGACAGGATATACTTTCGAATACTCCAGCTTCTTGGTCATTGCAAGGAAACACTTCAATTGTCGCCATTTTGTGCTAATGACGGTATCGACGAGATGACGAGGAAATTCGAGTTTAACGCCACATCTGGTTAGATTCTATAACTATTTCATAATTCTTACAGCCTTCAAATGATGTCCAGCATTTTTTTATCATTAATTTTTGGGTAAAGTCGCACTTTAGCGTTGCTATTTTATTCTAATGTCTTCAATGCCGTTCTTGACGTTGGTATGTAAGAAGTCTTTTGCATCTTAACTATCATCAATCCAGCTTCCATTTCATAAAGAAATTTTTCATCAATCCAACTTCCATTTGAAAATTACTTTTCAATCCAACTTCTATTTGACGAAAATATTTTGCATAATGCAACTTTTATTTAAGCAAAGATATTTCTCGTGGATCCAGTGTTTGTTTCATCTATTTACGGTGAATAATTTTGAATACAAGAATGTTGAAATCAATCCAGCTTCCATTTTAAAGTGTAGTTTTTGCATGTGATTGGATATCTGCATCATAAAATAGTGTTTGTTTCATCGAGTGAATACCCGTGAAATGTGTCGGCCTACCAAGTCTAATCACACAATTTGCAAAAGATCTAGAATCAACTGGATGCCGTGTGGATGGGATCTTCATTTGCTCAATGCAGTGGTAAATTCTAGTCATTTCATATAAAATCAACCTTTCTAGGCAACCTGATTATGATCTCAGATGCTTACTACTTTTGGTAATGCCGTAGTGGTAAACTTGCGCTTTAGGGGTCCCAAATAATGACACCCTTATTCGAGGGAAGTATGTATTATAATCAGCCTAGTTCAATGGAAGAAGTTTAGCACTAATAGCGTCGTGAGGGTCGGTTAGGGTCAGGTTAAGCGTCGTGAGGGTCGGTTAGGGTCAGGGTTAGGGTTTGTGTTGTCATTAGAAAATCTTCAAAATCGGGACCCCTAAAGCGCAAGTTTACCGCCGTAGTTTAGGTTGGTAAATTATTTGCATGTCTTCAATGCCGTACTTGACTTTGGGAAGTAAGCGCTCTACCTGTGTCCATAATAGCTACCATCAATCCAGCTTCCGTTTCATCAAGAAATTGTTTTTCATCAATCCAACTTCCAATTAATTAAAAACATTACCCAAATTCTATTTAAGAAAATAATTTCATCAATCGAAATTTTATTTAAGGGAAGAACTCGTCTTATGCATCCAGCTTCTGCTTACGGAAACAATTATTTTCATCAATCCGGCTTCTCTTTATGCCAAAAAATATTTCGATCAATCAGGCTTCTATTTAGGCACGGAAATGGTTTCATCAATCCCACGTCCATTTAGAGAAACAAGTTTTCTCATCAATACAGCTTCCATTTTAAATTGACCATATGAAATAATTTACCAGTTGACCTAAACTACAGGATTACTCTATTTGTTTTTATTCTTTGCAACAATAAATTTATGAGAAGGGAAATGATATTATATTCTCTTGTCTTCTGACTGAAAGATTTCTTTCTGGAATTCTTCTGTTTAACTGCAGCACTCGATGAAGATGAGTGATCAACTTTGTATGAGTGCATGGTTGCAACTTCACACATGAACGCTGGTGGCAGTTTTTTGCTTAAATAAATAAAACTACCAAATCAACAGCTGTTCTCATAAACTGTTTTACTAATGCTTCATTGTCATACATGTAAAGGTGGTTAAGTTGACTTAAAACCTATTTATGTTAGAGTAAAACTCCATATTAGCATATTTTATTCAGTATATGTGTAGTTTTGTGTCGTAAATTATTTGCCCATTGTAGCATTACTATTTTCATCAATCCAACTTCTACTTAGGCAAGAATCCTTTTCATCAATCCAGCTTCCATAAGGGCAAGAATTCTTTCATCTATCGATCTTCTATACAATTATTTTTCATGAATGCAACTTCTATTTAATTAAGATTTATTTTTCTTCAATCCAGCTTCTATTTAAGCAAAGATTCTTTTCATCAATCCCACTTCTTTTTCAAAAATTCTTGTGCCAAACCGGAAGCCAATGGAGTGATTTTGTAAAGGGGTTATATGTTCATATCTTGATGTATATGTTATGACTCTAACCAAAGATAACCCTCTGGAGCTTCTGTATATTGGACTTGGTGATGCCATTAAGTATCAAGTTGCAGTAATCCATGGATATATGACACCTTCTTCTGTGCAAGTCACATAATGCATGCATGACAATTTAAGATACCACTAATTGTATTTCATAAGGGACATAGTAGAGTTAAAGTGTCACCCAGGCTATAAGCAGCATCACCAACTCAACTCTTCCAGTTGGAAATATTTAAACCATTCAAACTTTTTCAGCTCTAGTGGATTGCCCAGCAGTGGAAATTGAAATGTGAATGATTTTGAAAAGGAGCTAATTGGCCACCGTACAATACTTCGTCCCCTCAAAGGCAGTGGACAACAGCTGCGCAAAAACAATTACACAATAACTTGTCAAATGAAATTTAAATTTAAGTATCATTTACTTTAAAATGTTACCCTAGTGAACAACTGCCAAGTTATGTTCATAGTGGTGCGGTGTGCATTTAGAGCAAAAGATAGCAACCCTGAAAGACACCTTTTAAAGAAAAACCATGGCAGAAAATGGTCATTTAAGTATACTGACTAAGTGCAAGGGCATAGTTAGGGTGAAAACCAATTCAGTATCGTGATCAGAAAAACCGAAACAATGTTGCTGTAAATGCAAAAAAGTGAATGGACAGTTTTTGGACACACCATTAAAAGCAACAGATAGGTCAAGAGGAACACATGCTGTCATGTTATTCTGATTCAGAGTGCACACGATGTCATTAGGAGCAAGAATAGCGTATTCTGTTGAATGAAACTTACGGGCAGGCCTATGCAGAGCGAAATGAGGATTCGTGAATTTGAGGACAAGTTCATAGTTGAGATGGATCTGTAATTAGACAAATGAACATAATATTATGCTACATATTTCAATTCCAGATGACATGCCAATCACTGTGAGATAATGATGAATGTTAAAAGACATTAGGCCTATTGGTTAGCTAAAACTTTAGCCAAGTCTTTCAACAGTAGAAAATGCCATATATAATGACCTCCATCATACATATTGACTAAATGTAGTAGATCAGGAAAGGGCTGGACTCAAACCTAAACTATGTAACACAACTGTGGAATCACAGTTTGGACTTAGCAAAATGACCATACTCTGCACTGCCTTGACATGGAGAATGCAAGAAAAATTGCATACCTGAAAAATGTCATCTTCTTTCTGAAGCATCTACACATTCTTATTTGTCTTCTTCTGTTCTTAGGTAGAGCAAGAATGAAGCGATGCCATTCTTCTCTATTATGTGCCTATTCCTTGATTTCTTGATATCCTTGTATGTTTCTTTTATCCATCACCTAGTCCAACATCATATGTCTTGGTCATCCAGGTGATTGCTTCCCTTAAATTCTTCCTTCAAACACTGTCTTCAGGAGCGAAATCCCACATAGTATGTGGCCAATCTATTTGAGTTTGTCTCCTAGTGCTGTAATGTGTTGTAATGTGTTGACCATTGACCTTTCCTCTTGCACCAGTTGCAACACGTCCTTCTCGTGTGGTTTATAGTTGCTCCTGCAAGCCTCAAGCTTCTCGATTTCTGCAATTGCAATGGACCATGTCCCCACTCGTGAATAATCTGGTGCTTTAGAAATTCGGAGATTACGAATACGACGTTTGCGATCCATATAGTTTGATGCTTCATAATTGTGAGGCTTTCCACCATTTTTTCTTTACATTGAGACCAAATCCTCCTCTCAGAAGCTCTCCTCTCTTCCAGAACGATTCTTTTCTCAGTTGTTATTATATTAATCTTTACTCTGCATCTGCAATTATCCTCTTTTCCAAACTTCCAAGATAACAAAACTGGTAGATTTGCTCGATCTGTGCACCGTCGATGGCAGTAGTTATTGTTTTTGAGTATTTACTCAATCTCAGATAGACCAGAGACAGGCAGATCAGCTGTTATGGCTGGTTTTGTTGACGACGAGAAAGCTTGGAAGGCAGAGGATCGGATGGATAAGGGTATGATTTCTGGAAGAGGTGAGACTTCAATTTGTAAAGCCTGTGGCATCATAAATAGAGAAGCCTGAGGCAGGTGACGGTGAGTGATTGACAGTTTTGTTGGAGGAACTGAGAATATTGGGAGATTCTGAGGGTGTTTGTTCCGGAGTTGAGATGCAGTGTGGGATATGGATCGGTTGGAGAACTTGAGTCGAGTAGTGACTGGGGACAAAGGAGAGTGAGATATGATGACGAATGGGTAGACCGGGTTGACTAGATGGTGAAGAGTTCGCGAAGGTACTTTGGCTGGTAGTATCGCATTGAGTTGTAGATTATCGATAACACTTTGAAGTGGATGCGCTCAGTGGAATGATTTAAGAACAGGAGTGATATGGTGATGCTTTGGTGTATCATGGCGATGTTGAGTGTATATGAATGAACATTCATTCCACTGTAGCAATGAAATTATGTTCTATAAACATGTTGAATATTGACGTTTTACTTGTTTTTAGGCAGTCTATGCAAATGACGAGCAACATTCTTTCAGAGCTTCGAGATCTAGTTGTAGGACAAGGCTTTCATCTTAATAATATTACAGTGGATTTGCTCTACCCCAACTGTCGCTATAGTCATCTTTGATACCTTCACTAAGTATATCTTGAATTATAGCATAAAGGTTTGCTATTATGCAACGGATGGAAAGCTTCAGTATTTCGTCATGAGGTTTTTTCTGTGTGAATAATTTCTTATTTTACTCGACAAGAACTGCTACTGATACATCTTCTTGTGGATCTGAAAGACGAACTTAAATGAAATAATAGGTAATGTGTGAATCTGGAGACTGCTGGCGTTGGAAAGGCTACGACAACAACAATTGGAGAAAGCTTTTACAGAGGCAATTGCTTTGAACCGCATATCAAAACTCATCCTTGTGAAAAGCTGTGCACAGTTCCCGACTTTGTCTTGAATCTTGTAAAAACAGACATCAATTCTTTCGGAAATTGTATACTGAAGGTCATCATCTCACAGCTCATCAAGGAACCGATACTGGAGAAAAAACATTGAAATTAACAATTAAGTGACTATCCCGATGGCAAATACGAAAACCCATACTGGTGAAAAACCATACACGTGCCAGATATGTCAGAAATCATTTAATGAAGGTGGTACTCTGAAAAGGCACATAAGAACCCATACTGGTGAAAAACCATACAGGTGCCAGTTATGTCAGAAATCATTTAATGATGGTGGTCATCTGAAAATGCATACGAGAACCCATACTGGTGAAAAACCATACAGGTGCCAGTTATGTCAGAAATCATTTAATCAGGGTGGTCATCTGAAAACGCACATGAGAACCCATACTGGCGAAAAACCATACAGGTGCCAGTTATGTCAGAAATCATTTACTCGCGGTGGTCATCTGAAAACGCACATGAGAACCCATACTGGTGAAAAACCATACAGGTGCCAGTTATGTCAGAAATCATTTAATCGTGGTGGTCATCTGAAAAAGCACATGAGAACCCATACTGGTGAAAAACCATACAGGTGCCAGTTATGTCAGAAATCATTTAATGGGGGCGGTAATCTGAAAAGGCACATGAGAACCCATACTGGTGAAAAACCATACAGGTGCCAGTTATGTCAGAAATCATTTAATGAAGGTGGTCATCTGAAAAAGCACATGAGAACCCATACTGGTGAAAAACCATACAAGTGCTAGTCTATGTCAGAAATCATTTTAAGGTGGTCATCTGAAAATACATATGAGAAACCATACAGGTGAAAAACCTTTGCCAGTTATGTCATAAATCATTTAATCCATCTGGTCATCTGAAAACGCACATGAGAACTCATACTGGCGAAAAACCTTGGCTCATGCCAGTTGTGTAATGAAATCATTTAATCGCGGTGGTCATCTGAAAACGCACATGAGAACTCATACTGGTGAAAACCCATACAGGTGCCAGCTATGTCAGAAATCATTTAATCGTGGTGGTACTTTGACAAAGCACATGAGAACCCATACTGGCGATAAACCATACGGTTGCCAGCTCTGTCAGAAATCATTTAATGGGGGCGGTAATCTGAAAAGGCACATGAGAACCCATACTGGTGAAAAACCATACAGGTGCCAGTTATGTCAGAAATCATTTACTGAAGGTGGTCATCTGAAAACGCACATGAGAACCCATACTGGTGAAAAACCATACAAGTGCCAGTTTTGTCAGAAATCATTTAATCGAGGAGAGATCTTGACGGTGCATATGAGAACGCACACAGGAGTTAAACCATACATATGTGAGTGTTGTAATAAAGGATTCATAGATCTTGGACATCTAAAGAGACACAGAAGAACTCATGCAACTGAGAAGAAACACTTGCGCAACAAACCTTATACCAAGAGCAGTTCTTCAGCGAAGCAGTTTAAACTCAATGCAGGAACCCAGCAACAGGATCTTAAAACGGGAAGTGAAGTAATTGCTAACGTTTCTGATCATTTAATCGGATTTAGTAGTCCAGGCGTTCTTGATAAAGAAAATGAACGTTACTCAACGAACGTACATCCGGATTCTATTGGAATTGCAGGTCCTTTGCCGAAAATTAGAGATGGAGAATGTCTGTATATTAGCCAATTCAAATCTCCTATGAATACAAAACAGTCCAAATCTTTTGGATGTTGTTTATGTGACGATATGTTTAAAATAGAGAAGGAATTTCTAGAGCATTGTTTTAGCCATCGATTTTCTCCACCTGACGACTTAGTTGCTTTCATGTGCTGACTTGTGATTCCGCTTAATTACAGATGAAAACTTTTGGAATTAGAGATTTATAATGAAACGATGAGCACAATGAAAGTGCAGCCTGTGCAGGATAAGTACATTATATACGAAAAATTACTTCGTACCACTTTAATTTCATAATACTTAAACAGTAGGCATTATGATGTACAGAATCCAGAAGGTTTCTTCTTATGGGCACTAGTACTGTTTTCTAAGGTGTTGCCTTTTCTCACATTATTGTTAGACTGCATGTGGAATTGCTGCATGCCATCAAAATTACATTTTATGCAATAGTTACTAAAGACACAGGGAAGTTTTTTGCTCTGATTTCCACTACTTGACAACTTTATTGTTAAATATTAAATTTAGCTACGCAAATACTTCTGCTGGACTAGATATTTAAAAGAGCGGTTAGGTCTAAATCATTTTGCGAGACTATGTTTAGACTATTGATATTGTCGTTGCCTTCATGATATATTAAATAATAGAATTGATTAACTTGTTCAACTTAGATTTAGTGTTAAACGTAATGCCTGGTCATTATGGAAGATAAATGTGTAGGCCTAATCAAGATTGTCAAATATCTTGAGTATTTTGTGTTTTGTTGTTTGGTAATTTTTTTGTTACATTTAATTCTGTTCTTAACCGAGAAATAAATAAACTGCATGTCGTACATTGCGGCCTTTTCCATTCCTGGTCGCACATTTGTCCTCCTAGTCCAATCCCCAAACTTTCAAGGTCATTGTTGTTGTTATGCCTTTATAAGTGCTACTACAGCGAACTTAACTAACTCGTCACTAGTGGTCGCTAGCTGTGGTGAGACCGCGTAGAAGGAGGAATGTCTTACGTCATAACGTTTAATAAAACCAGAACGGTTTTTACAGTGGGGCTCTATGTCCGTGTCGCAACTCTACAAGAGGGGAAGCAACCTCCATTTTGTGTAGTTATCTACCAGAATTACGGAAATGTCGTTCGTGTTTCCCGGATGTGGGACTCGAAAGTCATTCCACAGTGGAATGACTTTCGTGTCCCACGAAAGGTCAGGATTCATTATGATCCCACGCACAGTCGGTTGAATAGTGATTTCGATCATATCCAGATGTTATTACTGCCTCTGGAAGTCTAAGCCTTTATATACTGTGATAACGCTATATGATTGGCTTTGCTACATAGACAGATCTATGGAAGATCAAGGAACAAGGGCAGTTGGAATCGGACTGGGACATAGACATCATATATACTTAGACCCAATCAGATATATTATTAACGCTAGAGGGAACATGACGCATATTCCCTTTGCACATTTTTGAAGTCACAATCATAGATATAATACAACCTTAAAGAGAGTTCCGCAGTTAATGGAAATTGAAATGACGCGTTTTGATTGGTTGAAATTCATGGACGCAGTCAAGCTTAAGCGAGACTTTAATTTCTTTTCGAAGATTACGCCTTAAAAAAATCAAAAGACACAAAATAACAACTTATCCATTAAATAATATTCTAACGGCCACGTTTTCGGGCTTTAATAAGTTGCTACATCCACACT
>JACEVL010004075.1:0-11671 GCA_020284085.1 Aporrectodea caliginosa
CTTCTAGTTGACTTCAGCTCTCCTACAAATTGATTGCCTTCTGTATCTTGCTTGCCTGCTGCTGGTACCACTTCTGTAACTTCTGTACGGTAACTATAATAGGCTGGTCCCTTTGATTAATTCAGGTGTCACTGTGTCAGATTAGCCATGATGAGCTAGCCCAATAATTTCATCAATTAACTTCATAAATTTTCAAGCCATCTTGAGACACATCTTCTTAGATCTGTTAGATTTCTATGTTAAGTGCTTTTGTGCAAGGAGTTTCTATGGACGTAGGTAGGAAGAGTAAGTAGGCTAACTTCTATAGTGGTTCCTGCCCTGGATTTGAATCAGATTGATGCCACACTGCCAGGGCCGGATCAACATTTTGTAGGCCTGGTTCCACACTTATATAGTAGGCCCCAAATATAATTATGTTCAACCAAACGTGTTGACGAAGTTTAAATTATAGAATATATATATATATACAGGGTGGGCCAGTAGGAATGCAACAACTTTGACGCCTTATAACTTGAATACTTTTTATCTGAGCGTCTTGTCCAATACATCAGATTGAAGATTATTATCCATTTCATCATTCTGTGAAATATCTACCAGATACTATTACGACTTTTTGAGATAATGCTATTAATATTCGATGTGCCATTTTCTTGCCATAAAACTGCAAGAAAAACAAAAGTCTGAAACTGAAGATGTGAATTCTAAACAATCACTTAGTAGGCTACTAACAATTAATATCTTGAGTGAATTTACCATCAGTCAAACAAATACTCAACAATGTCCACCACGTGCTTTAATGACTGCATCAACACGAGACGACCACTGATCGATGGCTGAGTCCACCAGTGCTTGGGTTATCTCAGCCCAGCAGCAAAGAATCACTTCTTTCAAATGTTCAACGTCACGTATCGGTTCACGATAGACCAGTTGCTGAAGACAACCCCAGATCGAATATTCAACCGGGTTTAAATCCGGACTATTCGGTGGCCAGTTCTCCGGTTCAATTAACTCTGGTCAGATAGGCAACCGTATGACGTGAACGATGCGCCGGTGTAGTAGGCTGAATAGACTCCCCCTTTTAAACACTCCGGAGTCTATTTATCCCAGGATTTATTGACTCGTGGAGTTAATTCTTACTAGGAATAATTGACTGGTGGAGTGTATTGTTACTAGGATTAAAACACTCCTGTTGGTGAATAGACACTCCAGTGGAGTTGATTCTTCCTAGGACAAATTGACTGGGGAGTTCATTCTTCCTAGGACAAATTGACTGGGGAGTTAATTCTTCCTAGTATATATTGACTGGGGGAGTTAATTCTTCTAGGACAAATTGACTGGGGGAGTTAGTTCTTCCTAGGACAAATTGACTGGGGAGTTAATTCTTCCTAGGACATACTTACTGGGGAGTTTATTCTTCCTAGGACAAATTGACTGGGGAGTTGATTCTTCCTGAGACCAAATGACTTGTGGAGTTGATTCTTCCTAGGACAAATTGACTGGGGAGTTCATTCTTCCTAGGAGAAATTGACTGGGGAGTTCATTCTTCCTAGGACAAATTGACTGGGGAGTTCATTCTTCCTAGGACAAATTGACTGGGGGAGTTAATTCTTCTAGGACAAATTGACTGGGGACTTAATTCTTCCTAGGACATACTTACTGGGGAGTTTATTCTTCCTAGGACAAATTGACTAGGGGAGTTGATTCTTCCTGAGACCAAATGACTTGTGGAGTTGATTCTTCCTAGGACAAATTGACTGGGGAGTTCATTCTTCCTAGGAGAAATTGACTGGGGAGTTAATTCTTCCTAGGACAAATTGACTGGGGGAGTTCATTCTTCCTAGGACAAATTGACTGGGGAGTTAATTCTTCCTAGGACAAATTGACTGGGGAGTTAATTCTTCCTAGGACAAATTGACTGGGGAGTTCATTCTTCCTAGGACAAATTGACTGGGGAGTTAATTCTTCCTAGGACAAATTGACTGGGGAGTTAATTCTTCCTAGGACATACTTACTGGGGAGTTTATTCTTCCTAGGACAAATTGACTAGGGAGTTGATTCTTCCTGAGACCAAATGACTTGTGGAGTTGATTCTTCCTAGGACAAATTGACTGGGGAAGTTCATTCTTCCTACGACCTATTGACTGGGGGAGTTCATTCTTCCTACGACATATTGACTGGGGGAGATAATTCTTAATTCCTAGGACAAATTGAATGGGGGAGTTAATTCTCCCTAGGACATATTGACTGGGGAGTTCATTCTTCCTGAGAACAAATGACTTGTGCAGTTAATTCTTCCTAGGACAAATTGAATGGGAGAGTTGATTCTTCCTGAGACCAAATGACTTGTGGAGTTAATTCTTCCTAGGACAAATTGAATGGGGAGTTGATTCTTCCTGGAACCAAATGACTTGTGGAGCTGATTCTTCCTAGGACAAATTGAGTGTCGTAGACTTTGATGAGAAGTATCTTCGGTTTAGGACAAATTAACAACGAAGAAAACTCCTCCATAAGAAAACAGTGAAATACCGGTTACTCAGTGATAATGATGGTAATAATGAGTCCCCCATTCAATTTGGGTAAACATTTAGAATCGGAGTGCGTAGGTTTCGTGGGTGTCTGTTAGGGTCAGGGCTAGGCGTCGTGAGAGTCGGTTAGGGTAAGGTTAGGCGTCGTGAGAGTCGGTTAGGGTCAGGGTTAGGGTTAGTGTCGTCATTAGAAAGCATGGTACCTTCCTCGCAGCATGCCAAAAGATACTGTGAAACGCCAGTAAACTTACGCACCCCGATACTAAAATTAATGGTCGCCTCAATTTGTCATAGGAAGAATCAACTTCACAAGTCATTTGGTCCCAAGAATAATAACTCCAGAGTTAATCCATACTAGGACAAAAACACTCCACCCAGCGAATAAACACTCCGGTAGTGTTTTCGTTTAAGATCGGACCAAATGACTTGTGGAGTTGATTCTTCCAAGTACAAACTGAATGGGGGAGTTGATTCTTCCTAGGACATATTGACTGGAGGAGTCAATTTATCCTAGGATAAATTGACTGGGGAGTTAATTCTTCGTAGGACATATTGACTGGGGAGTTAATTCTTCCTAGGACAAATTGACTGGGGAGTTAATTCTTCCTAGGACAAATTGAATGGGGAGTTAATTCTTCCTAGGACATATTGACTGGGGAGTTAATTCTTCCTAGGACAAATTGACTGGGGAGTTAATTCTTCCTAGGATAAATTGAATGGGGAGTTGATTCTTCCTAGGACATATTGACTGGGGAGTTAATTCTTCCTAGGATAAATTGAATGGGGAGTTGATTCTTCCTAGGACAAATTGACTGGGGAGTTAATTCTTCCTAGGACAAATTGACTGGGGGAGTTAATTTACCTAGGACAAATTGACTGGGGAGTTAATTCTTCCTAAGACAAGTTGACTGGGGAGTTGATCCTTCTTGGGACCAAATGACTTGTGAAGTTGATTCTTCCTATGACAAATTGAGGCGACCATTAATTTTAGTATCGGGGTGCGTAAGTTTACTGGCGTTTCACAGTATCTTTTGGCATGCTGCGAGGAAGGTACCATGCTTTCTAATGACGACACTAACCCTAACCCTGACCCTAACCGACTCTCACGACGCCTAACCTTACCCTAACCGACTCTCACGACGCCTAGCCCTGACCCTAACAGACACCCACGAAACCTACGCACTCCGATTCTAAATGTTTACCTAAATTGAATGGGGGACTCATTATTACCATCATTATCACTGAGTAACCGGTATTTCACTGTTTTCTTATGGAGGAGTTTTCTTCGTTGTTAATTTGTCCTAAACCGAAGATACTTCTCATCAAAGTCTACGACACTCAATTTGTCCTAGGAAGAATCAGCTCCACAAGTCATTTGGTTCCAGGAAGAATCAACTCCCCATTCAATTTGTCCTAGGAAGAATTAACTCCACAAGTCATTTGGTCTCAGGAAGAATCAACTCTCCCATTCAATTTGTCCTAGGAAGAATTAACTCCACAAGTCATTTGTTCTCAGGAAGAATGAACTCCCCAGTCAATATGTCCTAGGGAGAATTAACTCCCCCATTCAATTTGTCCTAGGAATTAAGAATTATCTTCCCCAGTCAATATGTCGTAGGAAGAATGAACTCCCCAGTCAATAGGTCGTAGGAAGAATGAACTTCCCCAGTCAATTTGTCCTAGGAAGAATCAACTCCACAAGTCATTTGGTCTCAGGAAGAATCAACTCCCTAGTCAATTTGTCCTAGGAAGAATAAACTCCCCAGTAAGTATGTCCTAGGAAGAATTAACTCCCAGTCAATTTGTCCTAGGAAGAATTAACTCCCCCAGTCAATTTGTCCTAGGAAGAATTAACTCCCCAGTCAATTTGTCCTAGGAAGAATTAACCCCAGTCAATTTCTCCTAGGAAGAATGAACTCCCCCAGTCAATTTGTCCTAGGAAGAATCAACTCCACAAGTCATTTGGTCTCAGGAAGAATCAACTCCCCAGTCAATTTGTCTAGGAAGAATAAACTCCCCAGTCAGTAAGTCCTAGGAAGAATTAACTCCCCAGTCAATTTGTCCTAGAAGAATTAACTCCCCCAGTCAATTTGTCCTAGGAAGAATGAACTCCCCAGTCAATTTGTCCTAGGAAGAATGAACTCCCCAGTCAATTTCTCCTAGGAAGAATGAACTCCCAGTCAATTTGTCCTAGGAAGAATCAACTCCACAAGTCATTTGGTCTCAGGAAGAATCAACTCCCCTAGTCAATTTGTCCTAGGAAGAACTAACTCCCCAGTCAATTTGTCCTAGGAAGAATGCTCCCCCAGTCAATATATACTAGGAAGAATTAACTCCCCAGTCAATTTGTCCTAGGAAGAATGAACTCCCCAGTCAATTTGTCCTAGGAAGAATCAACTCCACAAGTCATTTGGTCTCAGGAAGAATCAACTCCCCCAGTGAATTTGTCCTAGGAAGAATAAACTCCCCAGTAAGTATGTCCTAGGAAGAATTAACTCCCCAGTCAATTTGTCCTAGGAAGAATTAACTCCCCCAGTCAATTTGTCCTAGGAAGAATTAACTCCCCAGTCAATATGTCCTAGGAAGAATTAACTCCCCAGTCAATATATCCTAGGAAGAATTAACTTCCCCAGTCAATTTGTCCTAGGAAGAATTAACTCCCCAGTCAATACGTCCTAGAAAGAATTAACTTCCCCAGTCAATTTGTCCTAGGAAGAATTAACTCCCCATTCAATTTGTCCTAGGAAGAATTAACTCCCCATTCAATTTGTCCTAGGAAGAATCAACTCCACTGGAGTGTCTATTCACCAACAGGAGTGTTTTAATCCTAGTAACAATACACTCCACCAGTCAATTATTCCTAGTAAGAATTAACTCCACGAGTCAATAAATCCTGGGATAAATAGACTCCGGAGTGTTTAAAAGGGGAGTCTATTCAGCCTACTACACCGGCGCTCCATCTTGCTGAAAGATGTAGGCCTAACCATCAACTCCAGACAGTTGGCGAATATCACGTAGCAGTCCTCTTGCGAGTACTTCATCGAAGTAATAAACACTGTTCACCTTAGCCTTTGGAGTAACAAAGAATGTTTCTTGACTGCAAATTAACTCTTGGACTTGTGCAGTGTTCGCTGCTGTGCGCGCAGAACGTTTGCGACCACAGTTGCGGCTGTTAGACGTTCCCGTAGCATCAATTTGTTTAATCAATCGATGTAGAGCATATTTATTCCATTTTCTAGAAGGGAATTCTATCATCATCTGATGTGCATTGTATCCTTTTTCTGCTCTTAAAATTCGGATTAAAATTCTATCCTCTTCCGTGAGCGGCGCCATGATGTTCAATATAAAGTATACGTTCAAATTTGAGAGGTAATGTAATGTAATGTAAATCTTCGAAAATTTCTCAGCGCCCACAAAAGCCACGTCAGGGAGACCAGCTTATTCACCGGCGCTATATCAAATCAGTCCGCAATAGCCAAAACTCCTCTGTTCGTTTCGGTGCCAGGTCAAAATCCGGGGAGGTCAAGCCGAGGAGACAGCATGGTGCTACGGTGGCAATCGGTGATGATGGTGGTCGTGTGGTGGCGAAGGAGTGGAATCAGGATAGGATATCTTGAAGAGTTCGGTTTTCAGTCGTGAGTGGAAAGTAGAAGAGGAGAGTGCAAGCGGAGGAGAAGTTGAGTTAAGAGGCGAGATAGGAGGATGAGCAAATTGGCGGAGGTCTTTTGGGAGTCCGTTCCAAAGAGCTGGTGCAGCATAGACTAAGGAGCGGTTGCAGAATTTCAGAGCGGATGACACTGGAGGCCGGGATAGAGAAAGATATGATGATGAGCGAGTAGACCCGGGCGGTTGGATGGTGAATAGCTGGCGAATGTAAGAGGGTTTAGACGTTTGGAGGGCATTGTAGGTAAGAGATACTACTTTGTAATGGATGCGCTGAGGGACTTTAAGCCAATGAAGTGATTTGAGAACAGGGGTTATGTGGTGGTGTTTGGGAGTTTTGGTGACTGCGCGGGCGAGAGCGTTCTGGACTGTTTGCAGGCGTTTGATTTGAGAAGAGTCGATGTTGTAAAAGATGGAATTACAGTAGTCGAGTTTGGAATGAACAATTGAGGTGGCTATTGTGCATGCAGTCTTGTAATCAAGTATTGGGCGCAATCGACGAAGGTCACGGATGTGCATATAGCAGGTGCGAGATAGCTGGCTGATGTGGTCGGAAAAGGTGAGGTTCTTATCAATGATGATTCCAAGATTGCGGACAGGAGAAGAGTAAGGTGCGGGAGAAGCGAGATCGGTTGGACAAAGATCGGGAGGATAGGCTAGTTTGTTTAATTGCTCGCGGAGGCCAATAATGAGGAATTCTGTTTTTGAAGGGTTAAGGCAGAGCAGATTAGCGGTCATCCAAGCTGAAATCTGGGTGATTGTGTTGCGTAGATGATTTAATGCGTCTGGAAGGGAGTGAGGGGAGAAAGAAATGAAGAGTTGTGTGTCGTCGGCGTAGAGGTGATGATCAGTAGAGGATGAGGAAATGAGTTTGCTGAGTGGGGAGGTGTAAAGAATGAACAGCAGAGGACCGAGAACAGAACCTTGAGGAACACCGCAGGTGAGGGTGTGCGGATTTGATGAGTGACCAGCGGCATTGACAGTGAAAGAGCGTGATGAAAGATATGATTTTATCCACAATAGGGCAGTGCCAGAGATTCCGAATGCAGAGGAAAGGCGTTTGATGAGGATAGAATGGTCTATTGTGTCGAAGGCGGCAGAGATGTCTAAGAGGCACAAACAAGAGACTTGTTGACGGTCTATCGCCATGACAAGTTTGTTGTATAGCGAGGCAAGGACAGTTTCGGTAGAGTGATGCTTGGTGTAGGCAGATTGAAATTTTATAACAACGGTGCCGTATATCAGTGCAAGATTTGACATAGTTGTAGAGTGGATGATTACCTTCAATTTAGTATATTGGGCACGATGTTCGGATAACAATTGTTCAAGTTATATCCATTCAAATTAGTTGCATTCCTACTGGCCCACCCTGTATATATATATATATATAGTCTAAATATATATATATATGCCTTTATTTGCTCTCGCATTGACTATTGTAATTCCATCTTGGTTGGCCTCCCTAAAGTGTGCCTCTATCCTCTGCAATCGGTTCTGAACCCTTTGCATGCCAGATATTTTTAGCCTTTGTTCTGGCCACAGCCAGATTCTTTTTCGAGTTCTGGTCCATTTCATTCCTTAAACGTAAAACGTTGTATCTCATCAAATACCACAGATAGAGCAAAAGTGTAGACATGAAATTTGTTTAGTGCCAGACTTATTGCCCGTGTGCCGCGATTCTACCATATCTCTACATTCATGTTTGAACAACTACATTGGCTTCCTCTTACTGCACGCATCCAGTTAAAGGTAGCCTACTTGTCCTCATTTGCCGATCTTACCTAGGTCTTGCCCTAAATACCTCTATTGCAGTAACTTGCAGTGTTGTATCAATTACATTGCAAATGTAGGCTAATTCAATTATAATTTCAATTACATGCTTGTAAATGTAATTGAATTACAATTACAATTACTTGATTGTGAAAGTAATTGAATTACAATTACATTTTGATTGTAATTCAATTACCAATTACTTTTCAATTTTTCCTTTCAAATTGGCAAATGATTTTTAAAAGTTTCGATAATTTCTTTTTAACTACCTACTCTATTGTAAAACTAAAACTTCCAATGGGCCAATGGCCTGTAAATTGTAATAATATATACGTTCAATTGTATTATAAATTTGTCAGGTATCCAAAATACGATTTACAATTATCATCTATTAAAACAAGTTAGTTTATTTGATTTTTTAGGAGTAGAAGTTTTGGAAAATGATAGCCTGTTAGAGAACTTAGTTGATTGCGCCTGGGTGAGTGAGTCAATTCACTTTCAGCAGTGCTAAAGAGACGCTCAACTGGAACTGAAAATGGAAGTAGGGTTGTTAAAATCGGTTTTTTGGCAATCCGAATTTCGGTTTTAGAAATCCGATTTTAAACCGAATTTCGTTTTTTATTGGCCTTCATAGAAAATTTAATATATTATTATATATATTATAACGCAAGTTATTTTATATAGGCCTATTAGAATTTACCGTAACGTATGTTAAATAAACACCTTATCTGCCGGCTATATTCGATGAAAATAATCGTAAACACTAAAAGAAATGCATGAATTAATTCTTTCTGGCATTTCTTGAAATTTTCACTACAAAAAATAATTTAAAAAAATTCGAATTTCGTTTGTCAATAATAAAACTGAATTTCGTTTTCAAAACCGAAATTCGGATTTCCGAATTTCGTTTAACATAACAGCTGAAAATGGAAGCTCTGTTTTCTGTAGGCAGCCGCAGTAAACTAAGCTAAGAATGAGTGCATGACTGCATCGATAGTCTGATAATGATGGTCAACCCTGGCCCTTGGGGTCTATCAAAGCTCTTACACCATGATCAAAGTGTGCTGTAATATTGTTAGATGGGTGTAAGGAAAGAATAATGTTGACAATTATGTTGCCATGCAAACATAATGCTGAGCAGTTTATTACAGGTGGCCCCAGGCAAAGCTGGCGTCTTTGCTGACTATGAAAGTAATTTGTAATTGACACTTCATTCAATTACAAATTACATACAATAAATGTAATTGAAATACAATTACTGGACTTAAATGTAATTCAATTACAATTACAATTACATAGATTGTAATTCAATTAGGCCTACGTAATTCAATTACATGTATTTCAATTACTGAACAACACTGATGACTCGATACGTCGGCCTACCTCGGCTGCCTCCCTTCACCCGCTCCGCTCTTCGGATCGTCTTGACCTTTTGTTCCTCGTGTGAGAACGGCCATAGCCCAGTCCCGTGCCTTTGCCTGCATTGGCCCTTCGCTATGGAATCAACTTCCCCTTTGTTCGTTCTACCATACTATCAGATGGTCCTGCTACATCTTTTCGCTACCTCAAAACTTGTTTTATTCTCGAGGACTTTCGCACTCAGGAGTGCCTCTGATTGGTGTGCTGCGTGAACTGTGAGAGGCGCTATTTAAATCTTTAAATACAACACAATACAAATAGCCTAATATGCAGAGCATGAGAGCAATGCAAACATTCAGAAGTCCTGGCTGCAAATTGTATTCCTTCGAATCGCGATCATGATGTGCAACATTTGGAGAGGCGATGGTTGGTTGGCACTGACGGCAATTGACTCAAAAATACTTGCTATTGAATTCATTCGTCACAAAGTTCCATATTCACGTCGTTCCAATAAAAACTTGTGCATGAAAATCTTCAGCTGGGCGAAAGCAATTGTTGAGCATGCGGCTGATGAATAGTGCTACGTGTACCTGACATCGACGCCCGACGGTGATGGACGGAAAAGGCTATCAGCAGCCTCAGCAGAGTAAACTGTCAACTAATGGGCTAAAGGAGCTATAACGGTCACAAATTTCCTGAAATCGTCTTCGCTGTGGAGTTACAATTCGAAGTGACTATCGTGAGTAGGCCAACTCGGTCTAAGCATGCTATTCGGCTAGGGGTGGTATTATGGTAATATTAATATTTATTGCTATCGACTGAACATGGCTGCTTTCAAAATTCTCTCCCTCGCAGAGAAACGATGCAATTTTGGAACTCCCACTTTTTAGACCAAAGCATTAGGCCTATATGTTCTTTGCTTTCTGCGCAATCAGATAAACATCGGCGGCCACCGACTCTCCTTAATTTGCTACCACCAAATATCAGACGGTCATCCAATTATTATTATTTTGCCCCGAGGTATACCGTATACAGGATCCCTCGATCAGGGCCTTAGATATGACCTATAATAAGCTGTTGTATTTTGTCTGGAGATGACCCTACTCGTCGGTGTCCTGGTTGGCGAAAGTGCCTCGATCGGAACGCGAGTGCGTTATAGCGTTATTATTATTATTATTATTATTATTATTATTATTATTATTATTATTATTATTATTATTATTATTATTATTATTATTATTGTCATTGTTAAAACACGGTAAGGCTTAGTGTTGTTGAGGTGGTCGCTCCTCAGCGCCGGGCAACTTCTCGACATGAAGATGCCCTGGAAAGGCAACCGCACGTTACAGAAACGCTGGACCGTAACCGACAGGCGCTGGAGGATGAATCCTGTCTCTCGGGTGTCTCCGGATATTTTCGTCAGGCGGCGACCCATCTCGGAGATGAAGGCGAGGCCCTCTCTACTTGAATCTATTGTGTATTATTATTATTATATTATTATTATTATATCAAAATCTAGTTTTTAAACTGGAAGGGCTATCCCTCTTCCATCTCGGGCATAGAGTCAACAAAAGAGCCGGCGAAGGCCACAGCGTTATAACGCTGAATTGTCAAAGAAAGTCTTTGAAACAGAAAGGTTGTCTCTCTGACTTCGTCCGTCGCCTTTGTCAGATGACGGCCCATCTCTCTGAAAATTAAAGCAAGGCCTCTTACGTTAATGGGACCTAAAGTTTCCAAGGGCCAGCGGGATGAAGTCATGTATGTCCAGAGAGGGTCTGGTATTTTTTGATTATTTTATTATTATTATTATTATTATTATTATTATTATTATTATTATTATTATTACATTATTATTATTATTATTATTATTTATTATTATTATTATTATTATCATATAATAATTATTATTATTATTGTTAGAGCCGTAGGCTAAGATATGACACTCCATGCATCTGAATGCACACCTCACCTACCTTGGGATGTGTGGCGCCACCAAACGAACGGATGGCCACGTTATCAACAACATGGCTTCGAAGCGAGGAGGGATTTGTTGTGCTGCAATTAGTATTGCATGCGTAACCACGTACAATTCTCAAAATATTTCACTATTTAGATATCCGAAAGATACCGCAAGGTATGTATAAAGTAACCTATAAATTATTTTAATAAATGTTTGACGACTGCTATCTGATACAGCCAAATTCTCAGGACTGGGGCCGCTCGAATATTGGAAAAAATTCTTCGGACTAAAAAAAATAACAAAACTCCGGAACGGTTCTAAGGGGAGTTCCCCGTTTTACAATTCTCAGAAATGCTTCCCTTTCCCGGGGAAAAAAAATTTTTTTTCCCATTTA
>JACEVL010004076.1:0-10742 GCA_020284085.1 Aporrectodea caliginosa
GGACCTCTGTAGATTATTGGGTGTGGATAAGGTCAGAACATCCGCCTATCACCCGAGTGGGAATGGGCTCATAGAGCGATTTCACGGCACGCTTAATGCCATGCTTGGGAGGGTGGTAAGCAGCCATCAAAGGGATTGGGAGGAACATTTGCCCCATGTCCTCGCTGCCTACCGGGCGTCGATACGCAAGTCAGCTCACTTCCGTCCACTCACGGTCCTTGTGGACAAGCTGCGCCCCTGTCGCGGAATGGACTCGACGGAGGACGTTGTCGACGCTCCGATGCATCTCTCGGACGACGCTCCGATGATCTCCCGGCGTCCTAGAAGGGAGGTACGTCGGCAGGCTCGCTTTCGATAGCGCCCGACCTCGGTCCCCCCTCGGTCCCCCCCCGGGACCGCCTCGGTCCCCCGGACCGACCTGCTGATTGGCCTAGCGGAGATGCTGTAAGCGTTGTCATGGCAACGGTGACAATGTGAAGTCCGATTGCAGTTGAAATGCGTAAACTAACGCTCTGTTGATCTGCGATGCAATCTGATGTTAGAATTCATCACTGTTAGAGAGAAATTTGATTGTATTGAATACCCGATAAACGGGAAGAGTTCATTGTTTTATTTGAATGTGAAAGTTGGGCTACAAGATGCCTGAAGTGCAGCCTTGGATAATTAAGATTCTTGGTAGATATTTGATGCTGTGCCTTTTAGTTGTTTATGCCGGACCATGGCGAGAACAATCTGACGTTTAATTGTTTACTTTTCAGAGAACTTTCTTTGCTGACATTAGCTTACCCGGTGCACGGGTCGATATTCTTTTTGATATGTTAATCATTGTGCATACAATTATTGGGGAGCTCGGCCCGCCTAATTTACGAAGCATAGTGGTCCCATTTTGTCTGTTAATTGATCTTTTGATTGTGCTTTGTGACATTGCATATAGCCTTAACATGACTGTGTTTAGAGTAGCATGTTGAGTAAGCTGGTAAGCTCCCTCCTTGGGGGATGGGGGCATCCCCTTTCTTTAGCGGGGGGAAAGTTGTAGCAATATGGACGCTGTGACCCCGCCGTGTTTGTGTGTTGAGAGGGCCTTGGTCCCCCGGTCCCCCGGGACCGACAGTTATGTATAAATAGCGCTGCTTAAGACGCTCAGCGTTCAGTTAGCTCGTTCAGTTCTTCTTTTTAGTTCATTCGTTCGCTCAGGGAGCCAGAGTTCAGTAGATTCATTCGAGTTCAGTTGTCGTGAAGTTCAGTTGAGTGTTGAGAGTCATTAGTCAGTTGCTTGATTGCCAGTCGTTCTTCAGTGCAGTTATCGTCTGTCGTGAATCAGTTACATTTTGAGTGTTGTTGAATAATACAAACGATTTCATCGACTTGACTCTTGTCGTCTTCTTCATCTAATCGATGTTCGGTGGTCGCTAACCCGTTAAGACCTCTGCCCGACCGGAGAGGCCGATCCTGGCCGACATTGAAGACTGGGGGATTTCTGAAGCGCTATCCTGGTAAGAAGTGAGCGGAATCCGCCCGACGACAGTAACCTCCCAGAGAGAAGGAGAGTTTCGCCACAGTGGTACAGCAGAAGTGGGACCAGCTCTGTTGTCACCAAGCCGAGAAAGGGGAGCAGGACGAAAACCGTTACAAAATCTGCAGGCTTTCCTGATGCAGCAACAAGATGTTCAACATAACTTCGGCTAGGGATGCATCCCAGAACACAGTGTTCTTCTTTGATTTTTCGATGAGTGTGCCCTGCAGGGCCAGCACAATGTGTAACTGTGTGTGTATTGTCTAATGTGTGTATTAATGTGATTGTGTATGTATGCATGTATGAGCACTTGTTATAGCGCCCCTTCAAGATTTCTAATCAGAGGCGCTCCCGACTACAGCGTGGACACTGAATCGGAGTTTCACGCCGAAGCGCATGACCAATTGTGAGTGAAGTACTTACCCAGGGTCCCTACGCGACGGCTTGAGTTGGATTCGAACCCGCAAACCTCGGGCTGCAAGGCACCGAATATACTCCTACACCAACGCGCCCCACAATATAATTTAGTGTAATATAATAATTTTTATAAGAGCAGCAATTAATGAGGTTCCATTACCCCATTGTAATAATATTAATAAATGTGTATTAATTTCTAACGAAATATATTACGTCACACATCTTTTAAAGTTGCGACCCCTAGACATGATACAAAATATGAAAATTAATTGTTTCATTAACCAGTAGATGAGGGAGCTTCTATTTATTATTGTCTGGTTGAGGCAACTGCGATTTGCCCCACCCTAATATACATATATATATATATATATATATATAATATATATATATATATATATATATATACAAAATACAATACAAAGCATACAGAACACCATTTGTAAATTGCTCCAGTATAATGCAACTTTTGTTAACAAAACAATTGCCTGCTGTCACTGTGTTTTGCATCAATCAGAAATTTCATGCGAAATTGTGAGGATTCAATTAAAATAAAAACCTGGGGAGCCAGCACACCTTGGCCACTGTCAAGCAGCCACAAGTAGGAATATGTTCATACCTTAAAACACTTAATAAGCTTGTTTGATTAACAATGGAGCTTTCCTGGCCTTTTTCTGCAAAATTTCTGATGACAGTTTCAAAATCAATTTTCTGGCAATACTCAACCTGGCCAAATCCACAAGATAATCTTCTTGAGACATTGTAGACCTTACAAATTCTTAATTAGCTTGAATTTGCTGAATGATCTCTCTGCCGAGGTTACTGTTTCCGGAATTAACAGTATAACCTAAGCTCACACAAACATTTAGAAATAGCTAAGAAAGATTGCACTGTGTTAATAAATTCAACAGGTCAATGATGTTTAATTGGGCACAACCAAAAATTGTCTTGTGTACGGAGAGTAAATGTGCATTTCTGGTATGAAATCGTAACCATTAAATAAAGCAAGATATTGCTTTGCTAAAGTTAAAGTTTATCTTCCAACAAACCACGCAGACATGGTTAGATATATATTTCCACAAGAAAGCAAACCTTTCAGGGCTCCTGATCTGTCACCATACATTTTGAACGGCTTATCTACAACTTTTACTTTTTATATCTGAAGGCTTAAATAAATATAATGCATAAAATGGAAAAACTGCAAAATAAGTTCTATGATGTCAGACAGATGACCAGCAGAAGAGCTAAACTGCCTGATGATGAGGCTGGCGATGTTGGAAACGGGATCCGATGACTCATTTCAATTGGGCTGCGTGTAATGAATAGGGAGCTGGGACCTATAGGAGACTCTGGAGAAAGCTTTAGCATTGACCTACACGATGTGAAGGGCACTGTAGGCTAGCAGGGCACTATCAATCATACACTTGCTGGACCTTGCTCGGTAACTCCTCCGGCTCAGCCAGAAACTACACTCCCAGCCCTCTGGGCCCAGGAGCAATGAACCGGCTGCACCCTCTCAAAGGCCCTGCCTGTCATAGTAATCAAGTGACAACGCAGATGAAAGTACGGTTGCCGAGAGGGACCAAGTTGTTGTATTATCTGAAAGGATAACCCTATCTTTAAAGTGTATCCTAATATCAACCTACATCAGGCCGATTGGTCATAACGGAGACTATATTTCTTATTATGGAGTCATTTGGAGTAGGACTGCGGGTAATGAAAGTGAGCGGGTCCAGCCGACCCCCGGGGGTCGGCCAAAGGCCAGAAGCATGTGGGTCAAAATGAGAAGCAGAGGGGGGGTCCAACCCCGAACCTCCTGGCAAATCGAACACTGTATTAAGCCAAAAGATTCACGTGTTTCCTATGTATTATATATTTGTGTATGTTTTAAAATACAACTTGGTGAACCGGATCTTCAGTATAATTAAAAGAAATTTTTTTAAACTTGTCCCAGGATTTTTGTATACTTCGTTACCATGTAAAAATAATCTTGTATCTCAGAACCATTTAATTATGTGGCCGCGCAACTTGACTCAACTCATCTGTGAAGATCTATGTAAGTTATTAATAGATTCACAAACGATTTCCATGGGCCGACAAATTTCTTACAAATTTTTATTTATTTCATACCAGAGGTGTTTTTTTTATTATGCAGCCACTCCGTTACTGCATTTTGTCATGATTATAAATAAATCTAATTCCAATAATATTTGTAATATAACGCTTATAAGGAAAATAATGATTTTACCAACGATTGCTGTGGATGCATGAACGATAATATGGTATTTACCGTGCTGCAACACAAATTGTCTACTCCGTTACCTGTCCACTCCGTTAACATTTATTTGGTAACGCATGGGATAGCTATGTAACGGAGTGGAAAAACTGTGCTCGACAATGGAAAGATGGTAACGGAGCGGAATTATTATGGGCTAAATTGTGTGGTATTTTGATGCTGTGAGCAGATTTTAAAGACAATACCATAAACATTTATAGTGTTTTCTGTTTCTTCGATCAATGGGAATGATTGGTTCAAGTGCTTTCTTCTCAATTACTTGGGCAATTTTTGTATTCAACTTGACATTAATTGCTTTTCTTTCCGTAACGGAGTGGACCTTTCTTAAATAAATAAAAAATGTGATGGGAATAAAATTATAATATGTATTCTAATTTCTTTTATTTCTATTTTATAAATATTAATACTAAAAACATATTGGCATGTCAAGATACACAACAGAAGCTGTACACTGTATAAACAGATCTCTTATGTATGCAGTAACGGAGTGGATAAATATTTCAGTAGGGCTATTTTTTTCTACCAAATCTTCCTACGTTTACGTATTAGTGCAAAACGAAATATATATATTGTGAAATAGACATATTCAATATTTGTTCCAAAGAAAAATATGTCATTTTGGAAAAACAGTTTTTGCTTGCTGAATTAGTGACTTTGCCATGTAAACCGGAAAATGACTCAGATATGACAGTAGAAATTTTATCTACCATTCTGCTTCTCGATTCTCTGCTGTTCGACCGCATATTCTTGATGCAATACTCCGACGTTCATCTTTCGGGTCGGTGTTTTTTTTCCCGAATTCGACAAATTATTCCGAACGACCTGAACAAAGGGACTCGAAAAGCAACGCAGAACACGACTGCGCAATGTCAACGGATATGACTAGAACGAGTTAATGAAACTCGCAGAAAATAAGAAATGACGAGACAGAAAGATCTAATCTATGCCTGCTATTATATAATAGACCCTTCACCCAAGACATCAGACGATGGTCACCTCGAGTGCATATGCAATGAATCGCAAAGAGCAACAGACAGATCATTAAAAAAAACAGAGAACCGTTAGACAACTATGTTTCGCGTATTCTATTATGCGCTTTCGTGCAAGACTTTTCTTGTTAGAGCGTGCTATAAATTTCTAATTGTATTGTATTGTATAAAACGTTTACTAGGTTAAACTAGCCTCTCTCCTGACGTAATGTAACCTGGTGCGGTTTGTCGACAGTTAATTCTTAAACAAACTATTATAATGATTATGACATAGAAATATCAGCTACCGTGTAATGGCGAGATTTTGCGAACGACGTTTCCATCTACAGAACAAAACCAGGAGAGTTGGACAGCGCGGCTTTCTCCAGCAAATTGCTGTCCTCGGAATCAATATCTCTTCCAAGAGAAGAGGCTCCGTCCTTTGTTTTTGTACCAGAGGGTTGCAGTTTCAAATCAACCTCAAGCCACTCCGTGGTTTCCTACGCAAGTTGCACAGTCATATTAGTCTGTGAGGAAGGCAACGGGTAACCGCTCACACATCTATCACTGGGTGGTATAAAAGCCAATTGGATGTGACTAGCGGACCGCCAGGCCAGAATCGCGTGACACGTGACTGGAGGCCTGCTAGTATTAGAAACTTGCGGGCAGCCGGACGGTCCGCTAGTCACTTCGTAGACACGATATGATTTAGCGCGCATATTGTCGCTGCGCGCAATTAACGGCGTGCTTTTGGGGGCGCGCTTTTGACGACCTGCTTTTGACTGCGCGCTTTTGTCCTACACGCTAACGACGGGGTAAACAGTGCACTGCGTTTCAACCTACAAAACAAAGCCAGGACAGTTTGAATTACGTATGAAATATGTATCCAACTTGTCAGCAATATCTCTTTGAAGCCTTAGATGAGAGACGCCGGTCATTTGTGCTTACACACATTTCAGTCCGAGGTAGGCCACCACAATGAATTGTCGAAGTCATTGTCTTCCACATCGAATTGAACTAGACCTGGAGCCGTTGGTCGAGCCACGTCATTGTTCTGACTTGTACGTCTGATGACAACCATACATTCAACGTAGTGGATCCAGAGGCTTCTATCCCTATACATGGCGGGCGCAAGTTGAGCCCAGTGAAAAACAGGGGGGGAACTGTTTGTTTTCATTTCATCATACTTTCTACAAGTTACAGAGTCTTCACTCACAGTCCACTTTTCTTGCATAAATTAGTGTGAACCGGTGACATCGTCCGATTAAGTCGCTCGATTTTTGTGAACACAGGCATTGGTATCCATTGCATATAGTCGTAATGGAAGCTGGATTGTTGAACGAAATCTTTGCATAAATAGAAGTTGGATTGATGAAATTTTAGCATACATACAGACACAATTATCTACTCAGAAAAATTAGCTAAAACTCACGTCGGCAATATGGAATCTGGGAGAAAGAAGTGTAGGACATAATACCCGGACAAAGTCCCCCCTCCCCCCGATTTTGCATAGGACATAACTCTCCGGGACATAATCTCCCCTCTTTGCAATTAGCCTATTTCTGCCAGTTTTTGTTCGTTGTGTGAGCCTGTTCATATCGTTAAGGTAAAGACTAAAGACTTCTTATTGCCATTTAGATCACAGTTAATTAATTGTTAGTGTCATTTAGGTCTAAAGTTAAGACTTGCTAATGTCGTTTAGGTCTTAAGTCTTGTTAATGTCGTTCACTTCTATATTTATATTTACAATGAACAGAACTTGCCAAGTTGGATCGATGAAAATAATTCTTGCTCAAATAAAAGCTGGATTAATGAAAATAATACTTTTTTGAAATTAGAAGTTGGATTCATGAAGATAGTTTCTCGTGAAACTAGAAGTTGGATTGATGGAAATAATACTTCTAATACTAATCGTTATTTTGCCTTGCAACAATTTTGGAAAAATTTGAGCCGATTAGTAAAATAAACTTTTCCAGTAAAATCTTAAAATATTATATGATTATATCCATGGGGGAATTATATCCTAGCTTGGGGGATTTTGTCCAGAGGGATTATATCCGGGGGATTGTGTCCAGGGGGAATTATGTCCGTTCCCCGGGAGAAAGGGGAAGCCCGGCTTGGGAGGGGGCAAAGGAAGTGTTGAGCCCGGTTGTTTAGGGGGGTAGAAGCCACTGAGTGGATCCGTTAACGCCCGGGGCGTTAACGGATCAGTTTTACATTCACGCCCGTCGCGTTATTGACTAAATCCTGTCACGTCAACTTGTTGTCTTCCCTTGGAATTTCGAAATGGCGGACATCTTGAGAGTCGATTCGAGCAAGGTAGACTTCGTGACGGTCGTTTAGGATAAAGTTCAGCGTCCTGAGGGTCGGTTAGGGTGAGGTTAGGCGCCGTGAGGGTCGGTTAGGGTCAGGGTTTGTGTCGTCATTAGAAGACATGGTCAACAATCTTCCATCGCATTCGGGTATGTTTATCGGTTGGTTTCTATAACGCCCACACAATCATGTGACATGCATTGACCAGTTGTGAAGCGGGCGTCATTGGAGACCTGGGTATAGAATAACGTCGGGCTTTACTGTATCCACGACCTACATTCAATCGACTTACATGTGGGTTGATCGCCTTCAATAACAGGAACGTTTTCAATAGACGCTTGGTATGATTGCTAGCAGATCCATTGCTTCATGGTGGACACCTCTACGTGATGATCATCAGCGCTCGTTGCTGGTACTTCCGTTACTATTCTCCTACATAGTTGCATCCGACATTTTCAAATGTTATTATGCGACATAACATTACACTAGCTAGGAATGGGAGGCAACTTGCTAAACTAGACCTCGCTGCACTTGCGAGCGAATACTCGGTTGTACTTTTTCACCTTGGTGTCCTATTGGACCAGGAGCTCACCTTTGCTCCATACATTGACCGCCTTACCCAGGACTGCTATTATCAGCTGCGTTAGCTTCGCACCGGTGCCCGTTCACTTACCCCTAGTGCCATCAACACCCTAGTGCATTTTTTCATCACAACCCGCCTTAACTATAATTATATAAAGCTCGTCTTTCAATTCTGGTCTCCCATCCAATCGAATAGCATGCCTGGACCGAATCTTGCGCTCTGCTGCGCGTCCATATGCTGGAGGCTTTACTCTGGCTCCCTACACGGCCGTGCATTGAGTATTGCTGCCTTGGTGCGGCGATGTCAGCTGGGACTTGACCACAGACTATCTGCGAAAGCTTCGTTGCCCCTTGGGTATTCAAGGTCGCCACCACCTACGCTCTGCAGAGAGATGGGTGCTCTTAGTCCCATTTGTACGAACTGCAACTATGCAGGATCGAGCCTTTTCCATGGTGGGTCAGTGGTCTGGAACGGGCTCCACAGTCTGCTCACCAGAACTTTTACTGAAGTGTTTTTCATTAAATTCAAAACTGTACCCTTTGGCTGTGCGAACAAATTTCATCAGAACCTAAAATATAAAACAAATGTCCTTACGCGATGCGGTTGATCATCGGTTGTCGACGGTCGATATGGTTGCTCTGATGGTTACAGCTTTGATCTGCAACACTCTCGACTTCAGCTGGAGCCGAACATCAGGTTGTTGCTTCATATCGACAGTGCATTGTGTTGTCTCGAGTCTTCAGTCCTATCGGATGTGACTTCCGTCATCAATACCATTGAGACGAGGACAAATATTTGTGTCGTCCGTAAATAGCAAGAACTGCATTAGTGAGGAAGCATTGGGTAGGTTATTAATAATTACTAGCGGGAAGAGGAGAAAGCCAAGGATCAATGCTTGGAGAACCATATATTTAATTAATTTTAAGTTGGTCAATGAACCTTTGCTCAGAGCCTGTTGGCATCAATTATTTAGGTAGCTTTGAAAGCAGTCTATTGCCTTGCCACGTATACCTATATTTGCAAGCTTTGTAAGTAGTATTTATGGTTAAAAGTGTCGATGGCTTTAACAATGTCAATAAAAAACCTAGTGAACAGTCTTTGCGGGCAGTAGTAGCCGAGATGCTATCCCGAATGCTGAGTAGGCCTATTGACATCCTAGTTGAATGATCAAATTGGAATCCATGTTGAGATGCATAAATTATGTTCTCTTTACTTATTGTAATCATACAGTCGAGTGCATGACTTTTTAAAGTACTTTGAAAAAAACATTGTAAGATAGAAATCGGCCTGTCATTTGCTACGTCCTCTTCGACCCTGTTTAAAAATTTGAGTTACATGTACTTTCGCTGCTTTAACGCTGAGGTGACAATTCCAGTATTCACCGAGCAGTTGATAACTGTCGATCATAGAACAGCATTGTGATCAGGAAGGCGGGATAATCAAACTAGGATTAATAGGTCTATCTTCGGGCCCTCTACTATGCGTAGGCTACTTTTCAATGTAAGACTTAATGTTATCATTTGAGCCGATGTTGTTGGGTGAACAGCAAATGAATTCAGACGTGTAGGGTTAAGATACGAATTAATTGACTATCGGAGAGAGGTATTTTATCTATAAGTTCCTGGGCTACACAAGTGAAATAATTGTTAAATCTTTCAGCAATCTGCTCCCCACTGGTTACTCTAGTATCATTACTCTAGTATCATTTGGTATTAAATATTTTATTGATGAATCCGAGCTTTCATTATTTATTATTATTTTAATAGTCTGTCAGGTTTGTTTAAGGTCGTTACTATAATACTGAAGACATTCTCTACCTACATGTCTGAAGTCCTACGCTGACTCCCTATAACTTTACGCATTCGCTATAAGATTCTCTTTCTGGTGTCCAAATCTCAGTTAGGCCTTGCCCCTAAATATCTCTCTGACTTTATGCGCAAAGATTTATCTGCTACCTCGCTTCTTTCGCTTGGCTCTACGGACCGATTGGATCTTTTTGTCCCTCGGTCCAGGACCGCTCTAGCGTAACGTCGGTCATTTGCTGTTGTGGGCCCCTCTGCTTGGAATGACCTTCCCCCTACTCTGCGGGCAAAACTATTGTCTGGGCTTTCATCCTCATCTGCTCGTCCCTCAAGACGTTTCTCTTTCCCCGGGGCATTCTACACTGAGAGCAGTTCTGAATAATCCATCCTGTGAGAGGCGCTTTATAAATGTTCAGATACAATACAGCACAACTCTAGTTCACAGTAAGTTTTCTCAATTCTGTTTGGAAATGTTTTAATTAAACTTATTCCTATAAGCTATAAACCTGTCTTGTTTTCAGCTGAAGCAGTTTTAACAAATTTTTTGTATAATTTAGTTTTAGTCCTGCATGATTTCAGAAGACCGGGTGTCATCCAGGTATTTTTTATATGTTTTTGAGGATGTAGTTTTTATTAGTTTTAATGCAGAGGCAGTAGCTTAAACACGGAGAAGAACCTATAATAAGCAGTATCAGGGCAATGTTGGTACCGGAATCCGTAATGCAGGACCAGTCAGTTTGGGCTAGTATAGCGCTTAGAGGCGTCATCAATGTGGCGGGTGCCCCTGGTGACAGGATCCTTGTAGACCTTAAGTTTGAGTTGAACCCAAGCCATAATCGGAAAATGGTCGCAT
>JACEVL010004077.1:0-12321 GCA_020284085.1 Aporrectodea caliginosa
ATGAGCACAGATGTTCTTTAGGTTGATATATATATAATGTGTATCGATTGTTAAGCGTTTTAGTCTTAGGCCTTAGTTGCGCTGTCGGCTCGTGGGCGTTTGGCCTAAAGTAGCCTAAACTTTGGCTGACGATAGATTCTCTACACGTGCAGTTAGCGCGCCAAACTTAGAAACTGCTGATGACAGTGAATTTGAACAATACAGTGTAGTAGTTGGTTTAATGCAGTAGAGAGCTGTATGTTAGAAGTTACCGTTGAGTGGTAATTGATAAGAACTTTGATATTAAGTGTACGTTTGAAATAACTGTGTTTGAAGAAAGGAGAAACATTCAAAGAACTGTGTCAATTTAATTCTTAAACAGTTAGAAGACGTTGAGCAAATTTATATGTAGAGATAAGGAAAGTTCTTGAGGTAGGTCACAACTAAGAAAGAAAAGAGTTGGTGACAGGGACATTCATCGTTTTTAGACAAATACAATCAGTGCCAATCAAGAAACTTATTAGGATAATTCCAGACTTTTACGTATTGTTCGTATTTCGTATTACGTATTTCACAGTAAATGATCCAGTAAATGGTTATTCATGTTTTAAAAATTTCTCTGTTTTAGCCTTCGATAGCCTTCGATAGTCCCATCGCCGATAAGACCTATGACCGACAGGCCCTATGACCCATGTGATCTATGACCGGTAGGCCCTATGACCAATAGTCCTATGACCAATAGGCCCTATGACCAATCGTCCGTATGACCAATCGACCTATGACCAATCGTCCTATGACCAATCGTCCTATGACCTATCGTCCGGTTACCATTTTAACGCATTCCGTATACAAAACGCAAAACAGCTTTAAAACAAAAATACAACATGCTTTTAAATACTTATTCAAGAAGTATGGAGGTGTTTGTTTAACTATGTAATATGTATGTATGTATTTATGTATGCACAACAGTACAAGTACAGCGATCATGGATAATAGACAAAGAAAAACATTTTGTCGCATCAACTCACATAATGATGTAGCACAACGAAATTATTACTACGTCCCCTCCCCAAACCCCTCCCAAACTCAAACACGACTCAAACTACATGTAAGCTACGAGTGACAGCTAGTTGCTATCAGTACTCAAATTATAGAGCAATTTTGTTCAGATGGCAGCTTAAAATGCTACCATTACAGTGTGGAAATTCAAAAAAATTTAAATAGGGGAGAAGGCACATTCCCTCCCCCAAACCCCTCCCTAAACTCAAACACGACTCAAACTACATGTAAGCTACGAGTGACAGCTAGTTCCTATCAGCACTGAAATTGTAGAGTAATTTTGTTCAGATGACAGCTTAAAATGCTACTATTACATTGTGGAAATTAAAAAAAGAACCAAGTCTCCGCCTATGCATTTAGGCCTATAGGGGTATATTTCACAACAGGAGGCAAATTAGATAATTTTCCGTCTTCTCCTTTGGACGGCATACACAAAGAATAAAATTATAATTTATAACTTTTAAATACATTGTAGGGCATTTATTAGTTATAAAAAATTATTTCTATTATATTATTAGAAGATTAGTAGGCCTATAAGAAAAAAATTATAAAGTCCAATTTTAACTTGAAATTGCATTGTCCTTTCTAATGGTGAGTCAATACAACGTTACGTTAGGGTTACAGCTGAAACGCTGAACTGATGTTTTATAATTTTTAGATCATTAACTTACATAATTATATCTATTGCTCTATATGGTTTTTAATAACTTATTAACGAACTAAATAATTAAAAAATAAATAAAACCCTCTGTCTTCAAATATTGGTTACAACACCGTTACGAATGGGTTTCTGCCATCTGTGGAATAAATTGAAAACTCTCGGTTTTGAATTAACATCTTCGATAGCATGGAACATGTCTGCATTGATTTTACCAACAAGAAATCAATATGGATGTTTGCTTCTGTTGACAATTTTCGGAAATTTATCCGGTAATGTAATAGTATAAAAAAGATTTACAATTCCGTGACTGTACATTATTGCACTTTACGTATATATATAATTTTTTTCTTTCAAAAATAATATTGAAACTGACAGCCAGGCCACTATAAACTGACTGTTTTTTGTATCTTAACTCGTCCGGTAAGCATGGCGACCTAATTATGAATATTTTACAACTCCGTTACTACAACTCCGTTACATTATTTTTCTATTAAAATGAATTTATTTAATGGTACATGTAGATAATTTGTCGTCAAAAATAATTTAGGTTGACGTGTAATAATTTAATGCACACTTAATACTAATTAATCACTAATTATAAATAGTGGCTGTATATTGTATTGTGTATTTATTAAGTAACGGAGTTGTAAATATTTAGGAATCAAAGATGTATGTGTTTCACATAGTAAAAAACTAAAATAAAAAATTAGGCCAAATCTGTCAAATTTAAGCTCTGCTCAATATTAAGTATGCTTCAGCACAGCTAGTAAAATATTTGTGTAAGTTTTTTTTATATTTTGCATGCCTTTCTTTTTCTCTAATTCTATTTATGAATTTGACGCCTGTTGTGAAATATACCCATATAACGGGTTGTGAAGTCGAACTTACGTTTCTGAGAGCAAATGACACGGATGTTGAGATGCCTGTTCCGACTCTGAATCCTATATCCTGCACAACAGGAACGTCGCGTGGCTCATGCAAAACAACCTGTGGAAAATCAGCATCAACATGAAAATAATTATTTGATTTGAAATAGTCTCAGAATAATTCCAGCTAATTGTAATTGAAATTACGAAATTATATAGCGCGGCCTGAGGTTAAACTAATCTTAGAAGGGAAAATTAATGTAGATGCCATGGGGAACCGAAGATCGTCAGTTTACCAAGTAAAGCTCGGCTAAGTAGAAACATGGTCCGTGGCTAGATCTCGCACATATGCAGCTACTCTGCTAGACCGTGTTCAGAGTTCACCGACTGCGTTGCATCGATGATGAGGAACAACAGCCGACGATATGATTCACCGCCACAGACACAAGGCTGCCGCACGATCCAAGGGCTGCTCACATTTGGTGGATGACGTAGCATCTGGACTTCTCTTTATGGCCTCTGCCGAAGTCACACAAGCCAGTGTACACTGTCAGATGGATGGCATACAGAGTACAGTACTGTTGTACGTCATCAGCGTTGCGCCGAATCCGTGCTCCCATAGCAGTGATGAGCCTAGTTAGATCGGCCGTGTAAAATATACATGAGCGGACCGAGTACTGAGCCCTGTGGAACATCAAATCGTGTCCAAGCTGTGCAATACGAGCCGATGGAACGAAGTCCATAGGTCGTCCAGCGATCTCCATTAGAGATTAAAAGACGCATTTTGAAGATGTCATGATCGCCCGTTTTGAGCTTCTAGAATCGACCAGAATCAATGTCGTTCCTCTCTGAAGCCTCACTAAAGCGTCTGCACGTGGTCGCTGGCTTCTAGATAGCGTATTTGCCTACACACAATATATTAATTACTGTGACGACATCCTTTTAATGCATATTTATCAAAGACGAGAAGAGTGGCGTTGTTTTATTGTGCAGGGCATTAGATGTGCTGTTTGTGTAGCTTTGTGACTTAATTTAATGAAATCACTAATTACCAACATCTAAAAAGCCAGCATCATAGGGTATAAAATACATAGCTGGGGCTTCCAGAAGACGATTTGATTTGCTGGATTATTTAATGTAGAACTTGGTACCACGCATGGATAGTTAAAATTCAACGTCGACTTAAGTTCGTCTGCTCAGATGTTCGGATTTTTGCCGCCACTCGAGCAGAACCCTGAGAGGAGCTTAGTTGGAAATGGATTGTTGAAGGCGTTGGTCGCTTCAAGAGAGCTGTGCAGTTCTTTCGCTCCTGGTTGGTTTTTAGAAACATTATTGCAATTCGAATCCGTTAAAAATCGAAGACCACAGTGAAATGAAGTAGTTCAGTCTTGCGAATAGAAGTGACGGACTATTGGAAATCATTGAGCCAACCTGTTGCGGTGACCAAAGTGATATCGTACCTTCGGCAATAGTCAGACGATTTGTTCGTAATCGTAATCGTAATCTCCAAACTTCTAAAGCGCCACTCGAAAGCCAAGCGCAGGGCACCAGCTTATTCACGAGCGCTGCGTCTAGTCAAAAGGGTTATCCGATAGAGTAGTCCGAAGGAGGTCCGAGTCCGGTTTCCAGAGGATCAGAGGGGCCAGAGTAGCTGCTAAGGTGGGTGTCGTTTACGTCGAGAGTTGGAAGGTAGATGATCGGTTGAGTCGGGGTAAGAGTTCTTGAAGAGGAGAGACTTTAGTTTCGAGTGGAAAGCCTTGGCAGTGATGGATAGAGGAGCCTGATGCGGATGATGGTGGGTGATTGGGGATGATGGTGGAGGAACCGAAAAGTGCGGAATTCAGGAGGTAGGTCGTTCCAGAGACGTGGTGCAGTGTTGGATATTGCTCGGTTGGAGAATTTGAGATGAGTAGTGACAGGAGGTCGAGAGAGAGTGAGAATGGAGGATGATCGGGTAGAGCGGGTTGGCTGGATGGTGAAGAGGTCGCGGAGATATCTGGGCTGGGAGTGTTGTAGAGAGTTGTAGGTTAGTGATAGGACTTTGAAGTGAATTCGCTCTGGGATTTTTAACCAATGGAGTGATTTGAGGATGGGAGTGATATGATGATGCTTAGGCGTTCTGGTGACGGCTCTGGCTAGTGAGTTTTGGATGAGCTGCAGACGCTTTAGTTGGGTGGATTCAAGGTTGAGAAAGAGGGAATTGCAATAGTCTAGCTTTGAGTGGACAATGGAGGTAGCAATGGTGGAGGCAGTTTTGAAGTCGAGCATGGGTCGGATGCGGCGGAGGTCACGAATGTGCATGAAGCAGGAGCGCGAGAGGTTGGATATGTGATTAGAGAAGGAAAGATGTGGATCAAAGGTGACACCAAGATTGCGGACAGGGGCATCGGAGGTGAAGGTAAGAGATGAAGAGTCAGTGGATAGGTGTATTGAAGGGTCAGGGATTTTCTTGATTTGGTCAGGAAGGCCTAGGATGATGAATTCTGTTTTGGAAGGGTTCAGGCAGAGGAGGTTGGACGACATCCATTGAGAGACTAGGTTAACCACATTGAGTAGTTTGGCAATGGAGGTGGAAAAAGAGCTTGGGGAGAAGGATATATAGAGTTGGGTGTCGTCGGCGTAAAGATGGTGGTCAACAGAGGAGGATTCAATGAGATGGCTTAATGGTGTGGTATACAGAATGAAGAGCAGTGGACCCAGGACGGAGCCTTGAGGGACACCACAAGAAAGTGGGAGGGGTTGGGAACAGTGGCTGGAGGCTTTAACAGAGAAGGATCGGGAAGACAAGTAGGACTGGAACCATTGTAGAGCAGTGCCAGAGACGCCAAACCAAGATGACAGTCGATGAAGAAGGAGGCTGTGGTCAATGGTGTCGAATGCGGCGGAGATGTCGAGGAGACAGAGGCAGGAGACTTGCTTAAGTTAAGTTATTTGAAGAAGTATCGTAACGCGGAGTGAAGTTTGTTCGATACTGTGATCGGAAAATGAACGTTGATCTTCAAAAGAAGTTAGTTGTTGAACTCTTGATGAGCTGTGAAAACGCTAAGAGGTTTATTGAGAAAACTACGAATTCAACAAGACGGAGGTGAAGAAGAGAAAGTCTTCGTGACGGACGTACCAAGGACTGAGTAGAAGCCAAAGACCAAAGAATTCTGAAAATGGGAGGTTAGCATTAGGTAATAATAATTTTTTATTCATATATTAAGATGCTGGTTTATCTAAGACTTGATCTGATAGAACATAATTATAGTTAAAACGTTTAAAGATGAATGCCATTATTGTATGACTGTGAACAGACACTATCATATGTTGATTCTTGTTTTTAATAGATTTCAAACTGAAAGAACTGAGTTACATTCTTTGCTAAAGCTGCTATATCAATTGCTATGTTGAGAATGTGGCCATTAGTTTCAAAGTCACGGAGGTATAAGATCTAAGGTCAGTGCGTTACAAATACAAAGTCACAAAGAAGGCCGCTGTATTAAATCACATCAACAGAAGACAATATATAACGTCATAAGACAGCAAATAAAGTTGAGAGATCATGCGAGGATTTGAAAGACACAGTAAGCTCACCCTGAATCCAACAGCTGGAGACATGGTAACGAAGCAATCTGATTGGTTGACCCACAGCACAAGACGAAGTCCATAATTGGCTCCGGGATTCGTCGTCACGTAATTCGTCGTAACTTAAATTTACCAAAAAAATCAGTAAAGCTTTTGAATAATTATCTTACATTGAATTCATGAACAATGCTTCCTCATGGCTGCTCACTGGATGAATAAATATTGCTTCGATTGTCATTGTGAATCTATGGAGTCAGATCTTGATGATGGCCTTGTTCAACTCACTGACTCATATTCACTTCAGTAACCCAGCAAGCCTTCTGATTCAACTTACATAACTGAAGGAACATCAATCCCAGTGCAACTAACAGCTCAACCAATTTCTTTCTCGGCTCAGGACCTAAAACTACCTAATGGTTTTAGATCCAGGATCTATTCGATCATTTATGATGGCACTCTGGATGAAAAGACAGCTTTTTTCTCTCGTAATTATAGACTAGTACTTTATCACTGATATGAAAATTCTCCCATAAAAACTCACCAATAATCATATCCTAATATTAGACTTATATCTTTAATTGCTGCTACTCACTGATTGATGCAAAATGTGCTGGAAATAGCTAGGGTGTAATAGGCATTGGAAATATTTATGATATTGGTCGAAATTGGTTACTGTACTGTATTGGTTAGCTGATGGAACTGAATGGTATTGTACCTGAACTACTTCAGTGTGGTATATTAATTTTGTATAAAGTGATTAGAGAAAGTAATTGAAAATGATGGCCTGCTCTTATTAACCGACTCTAACTATACGGTAACTATTATGACTGAATGAATGATTGAATGATTTTTGGAGTAATATGTTCATTAACAAGTCTCAGTGAAGTAACTGGGATGTGATGGTTGTTGGAATTAAAGGTGAATTATGGTCCTAACTATATTATTATTATTTACTGTCTTCGATTATGATTTAGTTCATTGACCTGATTGTTATGTAGCGAGGCCTTAGTTTGTTTCAACTTGGTTCTGATGTGATCTATTAATAAATTGGGGCTGATAATGATCTCACAGGATGAAAAACTAATCCAATCCTTACTACGGCCTCACTGTACTACATATTTTTACATTCCGACTGGAATTGTTGTTAATTGTTGTTTTGTTTTCTTGGTCTTGATTTGGAGTAATATGTTCATTAACAAGTCATTAACATTATGATGGATCATGAAAGTGAAGTGCTTCAGAATCACGAACAAAGAGAATGGAAAAGTACATCATTGTCCTACTCGGGTCTCACTGAATTACACACTCTTACTTTCTGAATTACTGTATTAGGATATAGCACAGATGATACACTCAAAGATTATTATTTACTGTCTTCGATTACGATTTATCACAATTGTTTGTAGTACTTAACAGCTTAACATCTTTTTTGTCTCTATCTCGAATTATGTGAATGGCTTTACTAGGTCACTGAAAAATGTGCGGTATATTCTGTCTTAATCAACTAAACAAAGAGTTTGTTGCCTGACCTGACTTGTAATAATAATATCAATATCCTGCGGTGGCTTAATGACCGGCTGACTATTAGGACTCATGGAGTTAGAGCAGTTGACATGTAATGAACCATTTATTTTGTGGTTCATGGAGCATCGTACTGAACGATTTAACATTATACTTGATTTGTAGACAATGCATGTCTATGGTATTGTATTGTATTGTATTTGATCATTTATCAAGCGCTTCTCACAGCATAAGCCTTTCAGAAGCGCTCCCAGTGCGAGGTACTCCGAGGAAAAAGGAAGATTTTAAGGTGAGAGAAAGAGGTAGAGATGCTACTAGAGAGGATTGTAGGGCGTAGAGAAGGAGGAAGTCGTTTCCATAGAGAGGAACCTATGCACACAAAGGATCTAGATTGAGCCATTGTGGTCCTAACACGGGGAACAAAAAGGTCAAGCCGGTCAGAGGATCTGAGAGGACGCTTTGATGTGGCAGAGAGGTGACAAAGATATTTTGGAGCAAGACCTAACTTATGGTTATACAAGTTATGGTAGGGACAAACCATGGTACTGCACGCTGTGCTTGGTTGAACTGCTTCAGGCATATAAAATGATGAAAAGTAAATCACCTCCAATTTCATTAGGATTGATTCTGACTGGTGACTTGACAGAGAGAGTGTGTTTTCCCACACTTAATTTATTCCCTGATGAGATGGATAAAAAAATATTTACTTACTAATGAAGACGTGAACCTGATGAGAATTACTTCATAAAGGATACCTCGAAATACATTACTCCTGTGGAGGCTAGCCTGCTAACTTGTAAGCTAAACAATACTCTCACTACCATGCATATAAACTGCCGAAACATCTTACCAAAATTACGTGAAATAAAACTATTACCTATCAAATCGTCTGTTAACCCTAGGGCTACCAAGCTTTTTTTGTAACACGGACTACCAAGGGGGGTGGTTACCACCCCCTGGATTTCGTGTTTGGTTTTACATATCATAACTTGTAATATAGCATTGGATTCAGCATTCATTTCTGCACAGAATGGTATATTTAGTTGTACATTATGTGAATGCACCTCTAAATTACATCACTTTTAACAAAGGAACCCATTAATTAGCAATATTGTATATTATTGCGTACATTTTGTACTTTTTGGATAAACAAATATAAGATTATGTGTGTTTTGAAACTAATCTATGTATAAAAGATACACAAATTCATCCCTACATATGTTTATATAGTATAAATGTACATACATACATATATATCCATACATATATATCGGTTTACGTTGTAATGCTGTATTCAGCCATTTTCACACAGATTACGCGTATTATTATTTATTTTGATCACTTCCGGTATTCAAAAGACAAAGATTTAGGTATGCAAATGAAGCCCTTCATTCCCTCTAAAGAATGGTATCTTTGTTTCTCTTCCAGGAAGACAAATGAATACGCTACAGACAAACAACTAAGGGGAGTGCTTCCATTCAGCCATTTTTCACGCATATTACGCGTATTATTATTTATTTTGAGCACTTCCGGTTGACTCAGGTCAACTCAGTGACCACAGAAATGTAGCCCCACATTCCCTCTATAGAATGGTATAATTTGTGTCTCTTAATATTAAATGACGGATAAGATATAGTCGAAAATCTAGGGGTGGTGGTATCCACCCCCCTGGTACCTCGGGTATATTGGGTATAACTTTTGAACGGTGTGAGATATCATCTCACATTTTACCTCAAAACGTGTGTAAATGAACCCCCTACAGTTACCTAAAAGGTCAAATTTTTATTCCATACGGAAAAAGTTTGAGATGAAAAAACCTAGGGGTGGCAACCACCCCCTTGGTAGCCCGAGGGTTAAAATACAAGCAGTAACGGAAACTTGGTTAGCGGAGGACCTAACGGACTTAATGAGTATTACTGGCTACTCATTCTTGCGTAAACCTCGATCCGTTGGAAGGAGAGGCGATAGGCATATTTATTAAAGTGACAGAAGTTATCAGCTACCGGAAGTTCCTCAATCAATTCACCAACATTCAACTTTCAAGAGCCTAATGGTGAATATCTCTGTCGCCAAAGATTCGAAAACAATAGTAGGTGCGTTTTACAGACCTCCATGGATCATCCCTACCACGTATTTATAGGCCCACAAGAATAACAGTGGACTACTGCACTTTAATGGACAAAATTCTAACTAATAACTGGACAAGATGTGTTGACTCTTCAGTAATCGTTAGTGATATACCTGATCACTTGCCAGTAGCAACCTGGATCAACTCGGATACGCTAGGCCCAAAAAATATGCTATTAAAACTCGGAAAAGTCAATGAAGCAAAAGTGCTCTATTCCAGCAAATGTTAATACACGCCGAATGGTCCAAGGTGGCCTGATGCTTGTAATCTAGGAGACCTACTCCCTATTGTTCTTAAAACCAATTAAATGTGGCGTCCTTCAGGGTTCAAATCTTGGATCTCTCTAATTTCTAATTTACATTACTGACCTACTGAATGCCTCATTCAAACTTACCTCATATTATTCGCTGATGACACTAACATTTTTTTTCCCGAAAATCAATTGAAAATTTGTTCATGATTGCTAATCACGAGTTAACACTTATAGCTGATTGGTTTAAGGCTAATCGTTTATCATTGAACCTTCTCAAAACAAATTTTGTGTTGTTCAGGTCGAACAGAAAGCGACTACCTGTCTTGGACTATTCATTGTCTGTTGAAAACGCAGAAATATCAAAAGTAAAATCAGCTAAATTCTTAGGAGTTCATATTGATAAACACCTTACTTGGAATGTCCACATTAATGGTATCCGGACAATTCCCCTGGATATTTCCCCGGACATTTCTCCCCCCGCCATTTTCCCCCTGGACTTTTCCCCCGAGCGTTTCAATAGGAAAAGACCCCGGATATTTCCCCCGGTTTATAGCGTTTATTTAACGACGCCGTCATAACGACGATGATTGGCGTCATTTCTCAAGACATTTATACAGTGTACAAGAATGTTCACATTTTACTGCTCAAGGCAGTGTTTAGGTCTCTGTCTATGATTATAATAATAATAATAATAATAATAAAAATAATAATAATAATAATAATAATAATAATAATAATAATAATAATAATAATAATAATAATAATAATAATAATAATAATAATAATAATCATATGGTTAATATTAGTAGTAATAATAATTATAATAATAATAGTTATAATGATAATAGTAGTAGTAATAGTAATAAAAATCATAATAATAGTGTAATAATATATACATTAGAGTCTCTAATAGTTGGCAGCGTTCTGCCTGATTATTGTTCTTGGTTTTATTTATAAAAAAGTTTATAATAAAATGTCAATGTTCTTCTTCTATCTTCTTCTTGGTCTTCTTCTTTGGCTTCTTCTTTGACTTCGTCTTTGTCTTCTTTCTTGGTCGTCTTCTTCTTGGTCGTCTTCTTCCCGGTGAGGGGGCCGCCTTCAGATCTTCCGACCGGAAACCTCCAGCCACTTGTAGATGGTGTCTAAGCAGCTGGATTGACTGAGCACGGTGTACAGGTCGAAAGGCCAGTTTTTCCGTGCGCACTCTGCGGAGCTGGACTCTGGTCCTTTTTGGATCTCCTAATCCGATAGCGCATTGGATAACACACTGGCATAGAGAGCGAGAGGTACCGAGATCGAGTCCCGTAGACGGACATGCTGTGTAACCTGCTATTAGCGCCGTGTATTGCAGGCTGTCTGTTCTGTTAGTAGTTAAGAATTATGTCTTCTGTCATTGTGTGTTCTTGTGAATTGTTTCAATTGCATAACTGTACACTGTAACCGGTTGCGGTTTGTCAACCGGATTGTTTCAATAAAGATTATTATGATTATTATTATTATTATTATTATTTTTTTTTTTTTTTTTTTTTTGCCCGAGGTAGTTCTATTCCCTCAGGCTCTGAAAACTATGTCCGAAGACGTGGGGTCTTGAACGGCCGCTCACTCAACAAGTTCTTGCTGCTCAAAGGTGCCTCTGAAGGCAACGGCGTTATTATTATTATTATTATTATTATTATTATTATTATTATTATTATTATTATTATTATTATTATTATTATTATATTAGCCTGCTGAGCTTCCAAACCTAATGCCGGTATCACGAAATAGAGTATCCGTCCTAAGACTATCCGGGGATGAATGAATTTATCCCCCCGGATGGACTATACCGGCATAGAGTATCCGAGGGATAAACCATTTCTATCCCCCATCGTGTGAAATCATCCCCGGGGGATAAAAATGCACAGGTATAAGGTATTATTTATTTTAATGCGTATAATTTAGGAATATATATTTTAACCAAAATCCAAAGCCAGAAATATTTAAAGCATGTGACTCTAAGTGAGCCCTCTAGTTCAAAAGTCTATTTTTTTTTCTCACTTTGAACCACTTTTCCACTAAAGTCAATGTGCTCTTTCAGATCATAAATTCAGTTCAGCTGCTTAACGGCTCAATGAGGGCGTATAATAATTTTTGACGTATAATTGATTATGGAAATGACAACAAGCAGTGCATACCACATTTCATTAGTCAATCATGCTTTTAAAATTCATTCTTAATGTTTGTTGCTTTGACTGCACGTTTGTGCAAAAGTTGTTCAAGTCAGCTTATTTCCCTTTTGCGTATAAAT
>JACEVL010004078.1:2500-23696 GCA_020284085.1 Aporrectodea caliginosa
ATGATGATGATACTGTCTGTGGCGTATCATTGCCACACAGATCAATCAATTCCTTATACTCACCTGATAAATAGGTAGAGTGAACCTGTTATAATGATGGTTAAGGCCAGAATTCCAGCTATCACACTTCCCAATATAATCACTACAAACGAATAAGAACCGTTGTATTAACAGCCGCAGTTCTCTGTAGAGGTTCTTTAAAGGCGTTTTGCAAACGTTCACCCAAAGCACATCTCGACAACAACAACAATTTGTTGTAATATCGTAGAACGCTGCGCTTTAATTTAAATCATTGGTTCAAAGCAATTTCGACGCTCAGTCGGTTGTGTCATTTCACGCTTAACTTAAAACTTTCTGTTCCGGATCACTAATCACCACTCTCTCTCTCTCTCTCTCTCTCTCTCTCTCTCTCTCTCTGATCTCTCTCTCTCTCTCTCTCTCTCTCTCTCTCTCTCTCTCTCTCTCTCTCTCTGTCTCTCTCTGTCTCTCTCTCTCTCTCTCTCTCTCTCTCTCTCTCTCTCTCTCTCTCTCTCTCTCTCTCTCTCTCTTATCTCTCGAACAGATCTGGATGTCGACCTGAACACAGTTTAGATTTGATGCGCCATCAGTTGATGCCTTGTGCATTAGACACCGACTTCAGGCATAGAATGAAATCGTGTGTAGTTGAGTTAAGTAATATCTCGAAAACTCGTACTACACACTGCACTTTCCAGACAAGTGAACTGCACCATCGACAATGTCAACTGGGCTCAGTTATGACCTTGTAGTTTTTTCAGCACGTTTTCCTGAAGGTGTCGGAGCCCTTTGAAGTAATTACTTTCATGTACCTGACTTTCAAACTCAGACCTTGGTGAAGACAATAAAATTTTCATTGGATCGCTGCATTGCATAATCACGTTAGAAACACCTCTGATTAGCGTTCTACTATAGGCGCTCTATAAATAAGAACTTGCAATTGAATTTGCAATTGCTTAAATAGACCTGCGTTATCCGCATTCCGCAAGCATAGAAATTTCTGCATCTCAATAATTAGCAGTCTAAGCATGTGATTATATATTTATACGAAAGAAGATATAAAATAACAGATGACTCTTTGATGTGATCTGTTCTGCAGCCCTTAAGAGGCTGACATATGTTTACCGAAGTAGCCAACATCCACACATTCATTCAATCATTCATTCAATCATTCATTCAATAATTCAATCAATCATTCATTCAATAATTCATTCAATAATTCATTCAATCATTCATTCAATCATTCATTCAATCATTCATTCAATCATTCATTCAATCATTCATTCAATCACTCATCCTTTCATTAAGAACATATTTTATGATGATGAGTTCTCTGCCCGAAAGCAGGTCCATTGACTTTTTATGTCATCCGGGGATGAGATGAGTGAATGGTTTCCCGTTGCCTTCCTCACAGACAAAAATTATTGTGGGTGGGCAACTTGTCTAGGGTTGCTACGCAGACGCTTCATGTAGATTCGAACCCCTCGACCCTCCGGTCGGCCCAGCCACTGAAAAGTCACGACGCGGCATATATGGTGCGCGCGCGAACGGAATAAGAAGTTCACCAAGAGATGCAGTTATAGACATCAGACTTACTGTTATTATTCTTGCACAGTTCGTTTTTCCATCCACATGGCATCGGGTGACCAACGGGAGGCTTTGCATGTCTACCCGGCCACACAATGCCGGTCAGATTAATTGGGTCCATCTTGTCCGTCAGTCTGTCATATCGTGTAATGATTTTCGCGGTTCCGTTGAATACCATATGGACATTATAGTTGGTAATGCAGTCGCCGAATTTTTGATCCATGACAACTGTACCGTCGAAACCTATTGATACGTATGAAACCAGGATGATGTTAAGAAAGTAGGGTATGTAGGATTGTAGGTAAATAAGTAAGTATGTACTTTAATGATCAATATTGATAATCGCCCTTTGATGTCAAGACATCATTCTGATAAACACAGCTTACGTAATACGTATACAGCAAACGTACATGCATACATACCCAGTGTGATTCTCCTTACAGATTTTATTTTAGTTATAGTTACAGTTATAGTTAATGTTTTTTTTTATTTTAGTTATAGTTATAGTTAGTATTATTTTTTAGTTATAGTTATAGTTATAGTTAATAGACTTTTATTTTAGTTAATTTTAGTTACTACTTAGTTACAATAATTAAGGCTATAAGCAAAATTGTGCGTATTAACACGCTGTTTCACAATTTGCTCAGAGCTTTGAAATCCTTTGAAGCATGGATGCATTCAGCTTCATGAATACACGAGTTTCTGAAGTAGCTGACAAATTGTATAATAAAAATATCGCATTTTTCGTTATCATTTATGTCGAATCGTCCATATTGCACTTCCTATTTTTATTTTCTGTTTTAACGAAAATAAAGATGAATTTTCGTTGGTGTTATTTTCGTTATAGTTATAGTTATAGTTAATGATATTTTTAGTTATAGTTATAGTTATCGTTAACGAAATCATTTTATTTTCGTTAACGAACATTTTCGTTATCGTTATCGTTAACGAGAATCACACTGTACATACCTACACATTGCATACACATGCACATGCGAAAGTAGCAATCGCTGCACGCATAATCAGTACGATATGGTTGGAAAAGAACTGTGGGAAAAACCGATGCGTCATGACAGATGTAGAGCTCAGTGTTATATTCGTTAACGGAAACGATAAGTCGAACTGAAAATAATCCATTCCGTTAACGATAAGTATAACGATAACTGAAAATATTCTAAGAACGAAAACTGAACGGAAACGGAAATAAATGATGCCGAACTGAATAAAAACTGTAACGATAATTAAAATCCGAACGGAAATTATACACATTTATGACTAAAAATAGAAATGAAGTAATTTACTTACTATGTTATAGAAATGAAGTAATTTACTTACTGAATACTGACTTAAATTAGCGGTGAACCAGTCTTTCGTTGGACTATGTTAAGAACTTAATAGAAAGTCGTTAATCTCGCGAGATTTCTCGGTATATCACGGTATTATCGTTCACAGTATTGTCGTTCAGCGGTTCTTTTCGAGAATGTCGTCAAGTTTAGCTCGTTTGTTGTCCGGTAGGAAAAGGGAGAGTCCAGTTTGGGAATATTTTGAGTATTGTGAAGAGTCTGGGAAATCGAAGTGCGTTGTGATGGATGAGAAAACGGGAAATGAGTGTGGCGTATTTTTGGCAGGGAAGAACTCGAGCAACTTGATCAGCCACTTAGCACGCTAGTGTACTAGTGTAACTACGTTGATAGACCTTCAACTTCAAGTAACTACGTTGATTGAACTCGAAGTAAGATTATTTAAGAACTGTAACTGTAACTTGAACTAAAATTGTTTGAGAACTGTAACTTGAACTGAAATTATTTAAGAACTCGAAGTTGAAGTTGAACTGAAATTATTTGAGAACTGAAACTGAACTGAAACTGAAATTACTCCCAGCCGAACTGAACTGAAACTGAAATAGAAATTATTTTGTGAAGTAAAATAACACTGGTAGAGCTGCAGCGTTTATGACTATCAAACGGTTAATGTAACCTTTGATGTGTCATTCTGCTTTATACTCAAGGTCAGTAATTATTGTCACACAACCTGTAAACGTTTCCCTCATTTCAGGCTAAGTGTGTGTATACTGTATATGCATTTATGTATGTGTGTGCATGTTGTATGTATGCACGATCAAGCGATCGATAGTCGAACAGTCGAACAATAATAGAGCGCTACCGTGCCAGAGCAGCAGGCTCAACAACCACATAATAATAATAATAATAATAATAATAATAATAATAATAATAATAATAATAATAATAATAATAATAATAATAATAATAATAATAATAATAATAATAATAATAATAATAATAATAATAATAATAATAATAATAATAATAATAATAATAATAATAATAATAATAATAATAATAATAATAATAATAATAATAATAATAATAATCTTTTCTTTATTGAAGCGCCTGACAAACGCACTGCGCTGTACATTTAAATGTTATGCAATTGAAATCTTAACTACTAACAGAACAGGCAGCCTGCAATACAACGGCGCTAATAGCAGCCTACAAAGCAAATCCGCCCTACGGGGCTCGAACTCGGTACCTCTCGCTCTCTATGCCAGTGTGTTATCCAATGCGCTCTCGCGCCCCCCCGATATTCTGCGTCTATAGGGCGAGCGCTCTAACCACTCGGTTACCGTGACCATCATCTAGACACATATCAACGACCTCAGTTAATGCAGTGAATGGCTTAACTCAGTGACCGGAAAATCGAACCCTGTGCCAGCGATTCGGAGATGGAGTGTCGCTTCCAAAATGCCCTGTCATGTATGGCATCTCTTAAATGACAGTCGCATAACAGCTAACAACGAAGCTGTGTGTGCTGTATGTCCTTGTCTACGCTTATGAAAATAGACAACCACGGTGACCATGAATAAAATATGGGAAGTGTCCACGTGCGATGAGAAGAATAGACCTACTGGAACGCACGCGTGGACCATGCCAGCAACAGGGTTACCGCTAGCCCACTCTTTGCCAGAGGAAGAACAGATTCACGTAATTCGGGAGTGTGGCCAGGGATCCAAAAGAGAATCACCATCGAAGAAATTTGTGCGCAGCGAGGAATTTACATTTCTCGTTTCAAATTATGGCGCAGGGTCTTTAAACCTGACTGAGAGGCGAAACAATTCTGCGCGCAAGTGACCTATACATTGTTGTTAGGCGGAGTCGAATAAGCGGACTCGATTCTGCAAGCGATGGATGATAGACACGGCGCTCTACCGAACAGATCACAGCGCCGCCAGCCAAAAAATTGAGGGCAGAAGAACTTGTGGTCGACCAAAACCACGTGGTATAGGATCGTAAAGCAGGATCTATTTTCTCATTGGATTTCACTCCCTCCGAAGCAGATCCGAATGAGAATGATCTATGATCTCGCGCCTCTTTGAACATTGTATGATAATAATGAAAGGCGAAACTCACCTTGAAATGGATCGATTTTGCGCAAGTATCTAGATGAACTGATCGCTTTATTTAAGTCGCCAAACGTGGCTTCAATGCTAGAATTCGCCAACTTCGCAGCTTTCTTGATGCCGTGAGCCCAGATCAAAACGGAATCATACGCACTCGATGCCAGGAGTAACTCCTAGAATGTATACACGAAAACAATGGAAATCAGATTCCGCGATATCAAAGAACGTGATGGAAACGCAAGGGGAAGAAAGATAAAGAGAAGACTATTTCATTCAGTTATTCCTTTCGAGAATTTGTTGAGCGCTTCTTCCAGAAACCTGCTCAGAGGCTTATTATCTCCAAAGGAAGTCCATTCCAAGTGGAGGGAACAGCAATCAAAACTGCGCGACGCTGCCTAGTTGAGGTACATTGTACTAGCACGTGGAACCAGAAGTTAGACATTAGCAGAAAAAACGAAAGGATCAGAAAAAACGAAAGGAACTAGGTCATATATACTGTCTAGAGCTGAACGCCTGAACAGAAATCACAATAGAAGCAGATAATTATGGTGAACAGGTATCATTGGCCAGATAACTAAATACATTGCAAATTCGTTAAAGTGTAATCATTTATAAATTATTAACAGTAGCTAAAAGTGCTGGTAAACGTGTATATCAAAGTAGATACTGGGTCATCTCCAGTGTTCTTGGTCGACCGTCTCGTCCTTCTCTGCCAATGACTTTCTTGACATAGGCTACTTACTACTAGGACTGATCGTCACCGAACCTCTACAACGGATACTGTGCCTCAAAGATTTATTTATTGATTTATTTGTTGCACAGAACAGGTTTTCAGTTACAATCATGAAATAGCAAGTACAGTGCAACAGGAGCCAAGAAAAGCTAATAGCTTATACTAAGCTTGACCCTTCTTTCTTGATTATTATTCATAAATGTATTTGAAACTTAAATAGGACTTAAGTATGGGAAAACGAAGACAGCCAAACGATGCTCACCGATATAACCATCGGTGCAATTCTGCCGTGAATCAAAACTTGACCTTTGTCTGGATCCTGTACTTCAAAAAGTTTCATAACAAGCGAACCGATGTTTTTCCCCTCCAATGCTGCTTTCTGGATAACCATCAAACCATCTTGAAGGAAAAATATTTCCTCCACTAACTTTTTCACAGCTTTCGGGCGATACATGGCGATTTCGGCGGTATATAGAGCAGTTGGCGATTTGGTTTTCACCACTATAAAACAATATTCAAACTAGTTTATAGTAATCGAACTCGTTATCGTAATCATCGTAATTGCTAAGGCGCTATATAAAAGTAAGCGCTCGACACATAACAGGCTAATTCAAGAACGCTGACGTCGTGTCAGATGGGTTGTCCAGAGATACAAAGCGGAAGTCCTAGTCCGTCGGTCGCCAGACGACCAGAGAGAGACACAGAGAGAGTGAGAGACAGAGAGAGACAGACAGACAGACAGACCCCATCCCAGCAGTTTTCTCCCCATGCCCACCCCAGAGAGCAGGACGACATCACATTCCCCGCAAAAGTTTACACAATTAAAAGACAAAAAATGACATATGTTAGCTTACAAAGCTATTAGTATTGCTGACTGCATTAGTCTGTTATTATCTTATCGACAGTTTGCATTAACCAAGTCTTGACAATTTCTGACTAGAAGGCTTCAGGAAATAAGAAAATCTCCTTATCAGTTCTCAAGTTCTTAACATCACCCGGGTTTCTTGCCGGCTCATTCCCCATTACCGCGGTATTACCGCGAGAAAGAAACAGAGACAGAGACCGCGACAGAGAGACCGCAATTGTTGTCCCCATTAGACAGAGTATTACCGCAATTGTTGTCCCCATTACCGCGGGATTTACCGAGTTACCGCGGTTTCCCCGCGAGGGAAATTCCCCATGTCACTCTGTAGTCCAGAGCTTTAGACAAAGCGGAAGTCCTAGTCCGTCGGTCGCCAGTTACAAGACGTGAGCCACACAAAATAACGCAACATATCACATGATGATTTATCACAAGATATACATTATACATATATACTTTATTTCGCACAAAGCAGAACAGATAAACTAAGCAAACTAAGCAGACTAGAACAGAAATACAAAAAGACAAGAACTCCTTCCCAAACAATTAATTATGTGATATGTTGCGTTATTTAGCGAATAGAATAGTTATAATTATTTTTATTATTATTATTTTTGATAATGATTATTATTTTGATGTGCCCCGAGGATAATGATCAATGATGACTTTTTATGATTATTTTTATAATGATAACGATAATATTGTTATTGTTATTGTTATTGTTGTTGTTAATGTTAATAATAATGATGTTGATAATAATAATAATAATATTGTTAATGTTAATGTTATTGTTATTATTAATATTATTATTATTATTATTATTATTATTATTATTATTATTAATATTAATAATATTATAATTATTATTATTATTATTATTATTATTATTATAACCATATTTTTCTCCGGAGGTAGATATGATCCCTCAGGTGATATAAAAATTGTCCGGAGACATAAAAATGAACATCTGGAACGGTAACGTCTAAAATAATAATTATTATTATTATTATTATTATTATTATTATTATTATTATTATTATTATTATAATATTATTATTATTATTATTATTATTATTAACGTTGTACGAGGCATCAGTTATCATCTGTTCAGGATTCGCCGCTCGTCGGATCCTGGCAGCCTTGACATGGTAATGGAAAGCCACTGCGTTGAAGCGTTGGATCATCACCGATATGCCTTGAAAGAGGAAGCTTGTTTCGCGAGTGTCACCAGTAGTTTTCGACAGTCGGCTTCCGGTCTCCGATAAGAAGGCGAGGCCCTCTCTGTTGAGGGGACCGAAGGTTTCTATGGCGACAGGTACGAAGGTGTATCTCCTTTCCAGCTCCGAGTACCTGACGTGCTTCCTTATGATTATTATGATTATTATTATTATTATTATTATTATTATTATTATTATTATTATTATTATTCATTATTATTATTATTATTATTATTATTATTATTATTATTATTATTATTATTATTATTATTAATATTATTATTATTATTATTATTATTATTATTATTATTATTATTATTATTATTATTATTATTATTATTATTATTATTATTATTATTATTATTATTATTATTATTATTATTATTATTAGTTACCTTATATCTCCTGTCTTCCCTACTGCAAGTTTAATTTTTTCATAGCCTTTTATTTCTGAGACAGTTAGTGAGTCCATTTACTGTGATAACCGTCTTACCACCAAGGCTAAATTCTTCATCACCATGAAGACGTCTCGCAACCATATCCGCGCCGCGAGCATTCAGATGCAGGCCATTTCTCCCCCGTAGTATACCTCGCAGTATCTAACATTTTCTTCCACACAGATGTTCTTCAGTCTCTTGTTTACCTCAGGCGTCTTGCTGTCTAAAGCTTCACTTAAGTCCTGCCTTGGCAAAATACCACAACTTTCCTCTCTCTCTCTTCTCCTCAGCCGCCTCCCTTCTCCTTCGTATTTGGTCATCATCACTTCTGCCTCATCTATGCGGAGATGGTTTGTGCCGACTGGCACAATCACCGTATCATCCTTAACATCTGTCTTCTCAATTTCTGGAATCATCTGCTCTATTCTCGCTCCTGGCGTAAAGAGTACAATACAACACACAATACAACACATCACAATACACTGGGGCGCGGTGGTGTAGGGGTATGTTCGGTGCCTTGCAGCTGGAGGGTTGCGGGTTCCATCCACACCAAAGTCGCCGCGTAGGGACCCTGGGCAAGTCCTTTTCTGCAATTGCTCATGCGCTTCGGCGTGAAACTCCGATTCAGCGTTCGCGCAGTAGTCGGGAGCGCCTCTGAATGGGAAATCTGGTTGGGGCGCTATAACAAGTGTTCAAATACAATACAATACAATCTGTCTTCTCAATTTCTGGAATCATCTGCTCTATTCTCGCTCCTGGCGTAAAGAGTGTCAAATCCAGTACACTGCGTGCGTCTGGATATTCCTCCCAACACTAGTGACACTCCTACCAACAACACCCTATCTTTGCTTTCATTAGATGCTACCTTTTCTGGTTTCTTCTCCTTCTGCTCTCCCTTCTTCCCCAATGCAGGCTTTTGATGATCTGCTTCGACGCGATCAGACGTTTCAACACACAAAAGTCCCCCTAAGATTTAGCCGTTGAACTCTCACCGCTCTCACAAAATACTGGAAGACCTCAGTCATCTTGTCATCTCTGTTCAGCACTCACTCTCTCTCTCTCTCTCTCTCTCTCTCTCTCTCTCTCTCTCTCTCTCTCTCTCTCTCTCTCTCTCTCTCTCTCTCTCTCTCTCTCTCTCTCTCTCTCTCTCTCTCTCTCTCTCTCTCTCTCTCTCTCTCTCTCTCTCTCTCTCTCTCTCTCTCTCTCTCTCTCTCTCTCTCTCCTCCCACAAATCTCCAACTATCCCCAATCTTCACTCTCCTTCCCGTGACACTACCAATTCCGATTGCTCTTCTACTCTCCATTATCTTTCCACATACAATCACCACAGGGTGAGAATTGACGGGTTGGGGTTTCAACCCCCCTAGACTTTCTTAGGCTCCCATAGTAAAGTCTACATTTTACACCCAAACTGCACACAAATCAACGTCTAACCCCTCCCCCCAGTTATTTTTGTGCAATTCCCATACTGAATCACCGTCCCTTTGCAATAATGAGAATACAATATCTTCCCCGGTAGGCCTAATGTTCCCTCTGTATTAACCCTTATTAAATCGGTCTCTCCCTCTCCAGGGAATAAAATTATATTGCATTACATTTCTGAGACCTGCTCACCCGGAAGAAAGTTTGTAGCGATGAAGGCATATTCGCCGTTGTACAGGCCCTGTTCTTTAGCGGCAGCCAGGAAATGCACGATCGCCGCATCGTTGTCAGGAAAGAAAAGTAGAAAAACTGTAGGAAGAAGAAATGCAACACAATTTGTTAACTGATCTTCACATTTTTATAAACACCATTAGGCCTAATTATTTGTCGTGCATTGCCAATTCGGGATTTTCTTAGCAGACTCCCTGCTAATTTATTACTTTCAAAACGGTTAACAAGAGAGAGAGACAGAGACAGAGAGAGAGACAGACAGACAGACAGACAGAGAGAGTGAGCGATAGAGAGAGAGAGACAGACAGACAGACAGACAGACAGACAGAGAGAGAGAGTGTGTGTGTTTATTTGTGTGTGTGTGTGTTTGTGTGTGTGTGTGTGTCTGTGTGTGTGTGTGTGTGTGTGTGTGTGTGTGCGTGTGCGTGTGTGTGTGCGTGTGCGTGTGCGTGTGTGTGTGCGTGTGCGTGTGCGTGTGCGTGTGTGTGTGCGTGTGTGTGTGTGTGTGTGTGTGTGTGTGTGTGTGTAACTTGTAGAAAAAAAGGATAACGAAACGAGATAGAAAGCTTGAAACTGGAAATCTTTAATGGCCGAATTTTAAGTTGCTGACGAAACTTCTTGATTGTTGCAACCGTCTTTTGGAAATTCTAATTGTAAAACAAGTTACGCGCCGTTTGATTTCATCCAAACGGAGACCATAGCTGGTTAACGGCGTGGGTTACGAATAAATGAGGCACGTCAACGGTGTGAGCAACGGATAGGGAAGAAACGGATAATTTCCCGGTTTTTCTGGGTAAGAGTTTTGGTTTTACCCATTTATATCAATTAGCAAAAGAGATCCTCTCATTCTTCTCTGACCTTACAGCTGACGAATGGTTTTTGTCAGAAGTGGCGCTATATAAATGAGCAGTTATCATTACAAAGACAATTATTTGGCATTTAAAAAATGGGAGCCCAAAAGGAACAATGGATAACAAAGCAAAGCATCGCTAAGTAATCGAGTAATGGGCAACCTACCGTAAGCCCTAATAGAAAATTTTACTTTTCTTCAAGTTAACTATAGCATGAATTTTATTGCTTCAAGCACGGGAATAATAATTCTTCTTCGAGCAGAACGAGTTCAAATTGCAATGATCAAAATGGTAGTAAATGGCTCTGGACAAAGCATAAAACATCCGAGTTTACTAAAAGACTTGTGGTAATGCATTCTAGAAGTCTAATGACTCCATTCTAAGAACACCTGCTCTGAGACTTACTTCTCGTTTCGTCTTTATAGTGTGCGACTGTTTCAGTCCAAGTTAGCTTTGAATTCGTACCACAAGGCGCCTGTGCGGATTTTGGACTGAATCGGAAAATATATTTGATCTCTTCCTGTCTTTGCAATTTTAGGTGATCCACGTCATCGTTTTCTGGTATAAGATACACGAGTTTCTTCCATTTAAAAGCCACCATAAGTGCATCTACCACTTTACCTAAGTTTCTTCCGGTTGACAATGAACGGGTAAACGTTCTAAATCCGTTGACAGAATCGAGAAAAATTGATTTGCATCCGAAGGAAACGACAGATATCCCCAGAGCTGCACCGTACAGTCCGACATCGTGGCAAATCTTCTCGCAGCCGTCCAGGATAAATCCGGCTAGTATTTCTCCACTCTGTGAGTTTTCAGTTCTGGGCTTGAAAGTGCTTGAAACAGCCGATCGATTGCAATCAGTCAAAAACTCGTATTTGAACTTTATCCTGTAATTTTTAAGAACGGTATCTCTTACATACTGCTTGGCCACGATCAGCGCCGAAGCGATTACATGCGATTCTTCCCTTAGAAATACCAGCACGGTCAGATTTGCGATCGGTTCACAATGAAGCTGATCGAAGACAGTGCACAACGTACAGACAACACACAGGAGACGGACGATGATTTTCTGTAAATCCATGTCTCACATGATCCGATTATAGGCTACCGGTCGGGTGAACGACTTCTTCGAATTCATTTGGACCCTTGGGAAGCAACGCCGAAAGATATCGTTAAAACAATCATTCAACATCATACATGTAGTAACATCCAATTAAACTCTACATTGTCTCTTTACTACTTCCTAAAGCGTATCCTGACTGACGTTTTGATTTGTTAAAGAGCCCTTGTAACGGCAAGTGCTGTGTTACGGCGCTGTAGAAATTGTCGGGTCTTAATTTCTCGCCACAGACCTATGATGACCAACCCCTCCTTCTTCCTACGGGAAAGGGACAGATTATGAGAATGCGAAACAAGCCAGACAATAAGCAAATACAGCGTGTACTCAGCCCTGATGAAAAAGTGAGCTTTCACATAAACAACACTTGAAGCAACCTCTTGCATCCGCCTACGCATAAACAACACTTAACGCAAATTACTACTTGGCTTATATTACGATTAAAGGCGACGGACAAGAGACATGTATCTAATCTAATCTAAGATCTGCCGCTGTCTTGATGCTTTGAGCATCGTGCTCAAAACTGATTCCAGGACGAGATATCAATGACTGTGGAGCATAGCTCGCAATCGAAATTTATCGCATACATGCATTATGAGCTGTGCAAAATTAAACATCTTTAAAATAAAATCTTACACAATACTAATACTAACCTGTTAATGCCGAAACTTCTGAAAACAAACTTTGTGCCTGCGTGCGAATGCCTGTTCTTCGAGTCGATAGCACGAAAACGAGACTGCTTAACAAAATCGAAGGCAATGAGATTGCCTAATGACGTCACAATGGTCATAGCTTTCTATATTCTGTAGAGCGGTGTTTCCGTCACGATAACATCATCATCATAATTATTTTATATTCGTTTATTGTGTTTGTCGCGTGAGGAAGTCGACGACAACGACGAAAGGGCATCATCATCATGATAATGTCGTCGTCGTCGAGATGGAACAATGACGGACGAAAGCCAGTCCTCACTGAGCCAGCAACAACGACACCACTCGAACGAGGTGTAACGAGACACCATTCTGGCAGCCGGCGAACGAGAGACGGGGGAGACGCCGGGGGCTCGGCAGACGAGCGGTTAAAGTGACACGAGTCATGGCATTCATAAGACGCCGGGGGGGTGCATGCCTCCGACGATGAAGCGGCTCGGCAGGCGAGCGATTAAAGTGACACGCGGCAAAGTGACACGAGGTGACGTTAATGAGGCGTGGGGAGGGCAGAACTCTGGACGCTGCAAAGCGATACTTATAGAGGGTATAGGACTGAGAGGGATTACTCTTACTCTTACTCTTACTCTTACTTTGACTTTGGACTTGGAGCAGAGGTTGCTGAGAGCTGGGCAGAGCTATCGAGCGAAGCAGGATCCGAGGGAGTAGAGTCCGTCAGATTCAGAGACTGACGAAGGAACGATCTGGGGAGGAGGCCGTGCGAAGCAGGTAGTGAGATAGCCTGTAGTTAGATCGAACTAGGATCGCTAGTTAGAAGTTCCGTGTAGTTAATGTACGCCTTTGTGGTGTAATTAAATTCTAATCTAAATCAAACAAAGTTCGTCGTGAGTCTTCTTTAGAAAGTTAGGCACGCTTTATCAATAGGTGCAATTAAAAGAACAAGTGAGAAGAAGGTCGACCTCGCCACTCGGTAAACATACGACAGGCGACCTTCAATCACGACAGTGTTAACAACATAGTTTTTTTTACATAGCGCTGTTACAGTAGGTGTACATAGAAAACCTAGATAGTATAGCATAATATAAAGTAATAGCTTAGTAAGAGTTCAGGAATAACATAAGGGATATATAGGGCCAACAATTTCGAGAGTCTTTGTCCGGAAGGTTAAAGTTATGTTGTCTGACCCTGAGAAAATCGGGGGTTAAATGTTGGTTGGGGAATGACATCTGAGTGAATGATTCTCATTTAACAGAACAGCTTTGAATTGTGAAGTGTCTGCTTCATAAGCAAGAACTTTGGCAGAAGGGAATTTGTTAATAAATCCAGAGCGTTTCAGTCTGTTATTCAGTCGTTCTACGCGGGATTTGTCCTTTTCGCTCGCGGGAAGGCACACATTGTTCTTGCTATGATGGTAGCGCGAGTGATCAGCTGTTGGGAATCTGTAGATGCACCATGGTTTTTCAGTGTATTAAGGGCGAAGACAGAAGCAGAGCCAATTTTGACGACTTGGGGAAGATCGGTGATTGAGGGTTTGTTGGAGAGTGAAGATTGGCCATGTTTAAGTAAGTAAGTAAGTATATCCTTTATTGCACCAATTGCTAACCGCATTTTCGTTTACATTCTACAATGGCCTATAATCTCAAATGTTACATTTTAATTTCTATTGTTTTTCAAACTGTGCAGTATACAGTGTTTTGGTCAAGAATAAAGCATTCTAATAATAAATGTTTTACGGGGCAAATTGTCAGCAGCGGTTATAACTCTGTTATGGGCAGTTATGGTGACTGCCATTTCACGGGTTTTGGATGAGTTTATTTGCAGGTCCTTTTCTTTTGACAAGCTGTATGTTGAATGTCTGTTTCAGCGGTATGAAGCAGGGCATATTTTAACTGTTTAAGTGGTGGGACAAATGTCCCACCACTGCTCGGATTTGTCCCACCACTGATTTGTGTCCCACCACTGTCCCACCACTCATTTTGTGAGGTATTAATATTAATTGTAATTTTAAAATATTTATTTGGAAGCTAAGTAGAATGTGCTTTACTGATCTTGAAGTTGCCACTTGTAACTGAGTCTACGGAGAATGTGAAGCTGCCTTTAGTTACCACGCCAGGCTGTTATTCATTCTCTTGTTACAAACAACCGTGCTCACAACTTCCATCAATCCGTGTGCAGATGCTTATTGCTGCACAATTAATTATCCAGCTGAGCGTTTGTTGTTAGAGCAAGACCATATTATAATGATGGCTGCATGCAAAGGCATACTAAAAAGGCTTAGCCATGCCATGAAATGATAATATAGAACTCCATTGGTTCAACGAACAGCTGTTCCTGGTGAACTTTAAGCAAATTTACAGATTGTCTGTGTCAGTGTTCGGTTTCAAATATTCCACATCTACATGAAGGGTGTGAACACCGGTTGTGCATTGTCAACTAGAGCAGTGCTTCCCAAACTTTTCAGTGTCACGGACCGGCAGGAATTAACCCTCAGTGTCACGGACCGGCAGAACTTAAATTTAGCCTCTGAGGGTAGCCTATTTATGACTGCCTTCTATACATTTTAATACACAAAAAACAATTGCTTAATAAGGATAGACCTGCTATACATGTAAATGACATTGAGAAATACCATAAGGATATATCGTTTTAAACACATGAAAATTCGACGCACATAATGGTACTATTGCTACTGTCTATAGTCTGAAGAAAAGAACTACTCAAGAATAGCCTATCAGTATCTGTAAATTTCAGTGAATATTGATACTGCTCTAGTCTGAGTGAAACAAATTTATACTTTTCATTAGCCAATAGTTTCTCTTTTGCGTAAAATTATGAAAAAAGGACCAACAAAAATTTTTCGCGCTCACGCGCCAATTTCTTTTACTCTCATTAGGTTTTTTCCCACCACTGACAATTCCTTAAAATATGCCCTGGTATGAAGGGAGTTTGATCCCATGAAGAGGTAAGAATCGTTAGCATATTTGGAGAGACGATTTCGATGATGAATGAGATGGAGGTCGGATAAGCCAACGATGAACCAATGGGGCCGAAAACTGAGTCTTGAATAACACTAGCGTTGATTGAAATTACTTGGGATTTACTACCTTAAGAGATGGTATAATACTTTCTTTCGTTTAGGTAGTTCATTCGGCAATTGTAGATGTAGTGATTTTAAAGAAATTGTAAAGAATGCATCAAATTGACAAACGTAATATCAAAATGTTTATATTAGAAAACAGTAAATCGAAAGATGGTGAAACGTTACTCTTGGTGTTGTAAGCCAATGCAGCCTAGGTAAGAGATACGTTATCTCAGGACGTCTAAACGCAGAACTTTCTCAGTAGCTTCGGATATAATTGGTCTGTTTTAATCTACAGCTATGCATCGTTGATCACTGTTAAGGACAGTCCATGTCATTCTGGACACGCATTCCATTGTGTCCACTGTCCAGAACATGGCTGGGAAATGTCTGGTATTTATAACACATTGGCCTTTCGTTACATATGATTAAACTAAAACGTAACTAGCCCACACACGCAGGGCACGTGGTCGCTTGTGGGTTCGGCAAATGTTATTTATGTAGGAAATCCTGTTCGTTAATGGTGCCCGGATGGTGCACTTTCGTCTGTGGAAAAGACCGGCAAAGGAATATTCAATTGCTCGGCGGTTGCACGGTTTTTTTGTGGGGAAACCGGCAAAGGAATATTCAACTGCTCGGAGGGTGCACTTTCTTCTGGGAAAAAGACTGGCAAAGGAATATCCAATCCCTCCCTCCCAAGCAGAAAATACATCTTCATCGGTGGTTTTCCCTACAACAGCGTATAAGAGACAAAGTAACAACGACGGAGAACAGAAGCAAATCCTATACAACTTGCTTATTTAAATTATATTATCACGTCCTGTGTTCTATATAGCGTCCTCGAGATGTCATACATATCTGGACTAGGTATAGCCTGGGTTCACAATAAGTCCATAACCGACGTGGAGTAATTGTTAAATCATACAGATTGTCATGGAAATGAAATCACCGCATATTTAATATGCAACTACTCATGGCCGCGTTTGAAAAAATAAATCGCACCAAAAACTGAGTAACCTTTTTGTTTCTCGTGTGAGAACGGCCATAGCTCAGTCCCGTGCCTTTGCCTGCATTGGTCCTTCGCTATGGAATCAACTTCCCGCTTTGTTCGCTCTACCATACCTACTATCCGGTGGTCCTGTTACATCTTTTCGATACCTCAAAACTTGTTTTTATTCACGAGGACTTTCGCACTGGAGCGCCTCTGATTGGTGTTCACTGTGAGAGGCGCTTTATAAATTGTTAGATACAATACAATACATTACAACAGTTTATTATTATTATTAATTATTATTACTATTATTATTATTATATGACAAATTTATTTCTTCATAAAACCAACAAACTTATTACAGACTGATTAAAAATGGCTGTTTCAATAATTTTATATATAGCCGTCATTCAGTCCTGGGCTACTGTTGCTGCAGTCCGCGGTGGCTAAAACAGACAGAGAGCTTCCAATCTGTAGGGCGACCGATAGGCGCTGCAGCAGATAACTGGTCTCACGCTGGTCGCCGGTCGCTGTAAAGATCCTGCCTCCTAGTTCTCGAACAAACGTCAGTGAATCTGCATGCCAACTTCCTGAGGTTTCGACTGCAACTGGGACGAAATGATGGGACTGTGAGATAGCGGCATATTTGGATTCCTTATTGCGAGCTGCTTTTTCCGCTGCCGCACCTGCGTTTAGCGATGTCAAATGCTCGTAAGATGCAGCGAAAGTGTCAGGCACCGTAACATCCCACGCCAAGCAACGACCTCTGTGCCAAGGTATTATTATTATTATTATTATTATTATTATTATTATTATTATTATTATTATTATTATTATTATTATTATTATTATTATTATTATTATTATTATTATTATTAGTTATTATTATTGTTATTATTATAGTTATTGTTATCATTATTATTATTATTTACATGAGTTAGAAATGTTCTCTCATTGAAAAAAATTACCTTACTAGTCAAATGTTGCTGTTGCTGCTGCGGTTTTTATCTTTAGGAATAGTAGAAATTCACGAAGTAATTGATGGAACCGTGAATAGCGTTAATTGCCCCAAATGCTGTGTATTGCCGTCAGTTTGGGCAAATTTTATTACATTAATGCAATACGTTCGGCACGGACATGTTTCGGCCCAGCGTCAAAGTTGTACAGACGAGAACTTGGCGCTACATGTAATGATAGTCTACAATTGCAGAAACTAAATAGCCTAAGCTTATGTGCCGAGCGTTGACTCTGACACTTACATTACATGACATTACATAGCCACAGCGCGACGCTAGTCTGCATGGATGCACATGTATGTTATTGATGCGCTTACATTGATTAGCTCTTAGTAAATACTTGTAAACGTGATTTGCTGCAGGACGTTTATATTGACATCCACACACAGCGAACGTATAGTTTCTATCGTATTTCTCTTATTGTTTTTATTCGAGTATTAGCATAATATACAAGCGTGATTTTCTGCCGTGAATTTGCCGTGATTTTCGCTCATTTTTACAAAATGCTACCGTGAATGTTGAATTTTTTGCCGTAAATTTCTACTATCCCAAATTATTACCTTCCACGACTTACCTTAATTTCAACTTCTCCTCTGGCGTGAAGTTTGAATCCCCCGATGCTTTCCAGAATTCTCGCCGTGTCTTGGCTTATGTTGATCTGGTTAGCTAACAAAAAAATCCAATGTTGGTTGTGGTGTCTTGATATTTCGTTCATTCATTCATTGGGTTTATATAGTGCTTCTTCAAGAGACCTACTCAGAGCAGTGGCGTAACTAAGGTTTGGTGCGCCCGGGGGCAAGAATTTCCAATTTCCGTCAAAAAAAATTCGGATGACCTTTTATTTGGCTTTTTCATCTTTAACCCTCATTTTGCGCCCCTCTGTGGTACGTCTATTTCTCAAATTTCTCAATTTTCTTTTTAAAAAAAATTGTCAAAACCCTAATTTTGCGCCCCCAGTGCTGCGCCCGGGGGCGGCCGTCCCCCTGCCCCCTCGTTACGCCACTGACTCAGAGGCGTTTGCAAACCCAGCCACGGTTAACAAGGTGTGATTTTAGAGACTTAAAAAAACCAGGCGACTTTAAACGAACCATCAATCGTAAGTCTAGTGGGAGGCCATTCCAGATGGAGGGACCAACAATCGAATAGGCTCGACGCAATATTATTGCGTACTTGTCATTTTTAATTAGTAAACGAACATTACTTCTGGAGAGTCACTTTTGTCATCAAATATTCGTTTATTAGAAGAAAACTCAAGTTGACACAGCCGCAACTTAAACAAGCAATAGTTTATCATGCGGCAGATTCTGAGGCGGCTATAGCCAGCGTGGCCTAATAGTCAAACCTGTCCGTGAGCTAGTATACCCACGTCCTTTTGACCGGTACCGTCCTCTTGACCTGTGTCGTGTCCAAGGTAAAACTGAGCTCAACTAAAGAAAACCAAAACGTTGCAACGTCCCCATGAGTAAACAGTAGACATAATTATTGTATTGTATCTAGTAGCTTACGGTATACAGCGATCCCCACTGCAGTGGCCATTCAGTAGCCTTAGCTTCAGATTATATGATATTAGAAGCCCTAAAGGAATGCGAACCGTCACCTCACGCACAGACGTGCTCTCCAACCAATTCGGCTAATATTACTTTTCCAATTAACGCCCGCTCAACCCAGCGCCCATGGACAGTGTATCGCTTCGCTGGGGTTGGTATCTGCTTAGATTCGTCATAATAACCAATGATGAGATGGGTGCTACTAACCGATGCTATTGGACTCCATCTTGGAAGCGATGGCAACGGTTTCTCCAAAGAGACAGTAGCGAGGCATTTTGACTCCAACGACGCCGCTTACAACCGGACCTACACAAGATGACCATGCACAGATGAATATTAATAATAATAATTATAATAATAATAATAATAATAATAATAATAATAATAATAATAATAATAATAATAATAATAATAATAATAATAATAATAATAACACTAGATTTTGTTATAATAATAATAGTTATAATAATAATAATAATAATAATAATAATAATAATAATAATAATAATAATAATAATAATAATAATAATAATAATAACAAATTTCCTGCTATTATAATTTTTAATAATGAGGGATCCGTGATAACTAATAATAATAATAATTATAATAATAATCTCAATAATAATTATAATAAAAATTATAATATTAATTTCAGTTGGGACGATGTAGTTCCAGAATGGTTTCAGTCTCCGGGTAGTTTCTAAGAACCTTTACACCTCGGGTAAAAAATGTTTATAATAGCAAAAACTTCTAGGTGCCGTAGAACAGCACTTGCCTTTACTAGGGCGGCTTAAGAAACTCTCGCACAGATGAAGTTATTCTGACCGTCAGAAGGATCATTCTCACAAACTAAAGTTACGAATTAAGTTACCAAAGAATCTTAACACTTTTCAAATTATGTATGATAAGCGATTGCTCATGTAAGTTCTCTTTAGTTGTAGGCCCTATATTCTGTTAGGTCTGTCTCTGAACGACTTCTGTAACAATCATGATTAGCACTCTAACGACGAGCTGTTTCGGTCTCCCAGTCAATTCTAGCGGTTCCGCGACAACTCGTCTACAGACTTTTCGTCTACGACACTAGCCTACGTCTGAAGACACCTCGTCTACCGACATTTCGTCTACAAGTGTATCTGTATCCATTACGGCTAATCAACATTATAGTTTCGCTAAAACGTGCTATATATTCTCAGGAATTCAGCTTCTAATTATTACTGAAAAGATTATTTTCATCAATCCAGCTTCTATTGAATGGAAACTTAGTTTCATCCATGCATCCAGCTTGGTATCCAGCTTCTATTTACGGGGAAAATTATTTCGATCAATCCAGCTTCTATTTCAACACGGGAATGTTTTCATCAATCCCACTTTCATTTAGGGATAGAGTTTTTTCATCAATCCAGCTTCCATTTTATTCAATTCAATTCAATTCATTTATTGATCCCGGTAAAACAAGACAAATACACTTACAAATCAGTAAAGAAAAAGCATTTTCTGCAATCAAAAGTATAGGTAAATACAGAAACTTATATAAGCAAATTATCTGGGAACAAAAGGCGCACCTGAAGGGACGAGTCCCGCTAAGTAGGGGCCTAAGCATATTAATGTAAGACTGGATAGATAAGTATGCATGTATACTAGTGTAAGGACTGTGAAGTGACAATATCAAATAACTATGTAGACGAAATGTCGGTAGACGAATTGTCGTGACACCAATTTTAGCACACTTTCGATGTTAAAAATGTTACTGTAAACTCCTAATTTTCAAAGTGCCGCTTGAGAGCTAAGTGCAGAAGACCGGCTCAAGCAAAAAGTCTGTCTCAAGCGGCACTTTGGAAATAAGGAATTTACGGTAACGATTAAAAATAAAGAAAATTAATTTAAACTTCGCGACAGAATTGTCCTAATGTTGTGTAATCACATATTACCAAGAGACAGCGCGGGACCTCGTTACCTGTATGTATTCCAATCCGGATTTGTAGTGCTTTCTCAGGAAGGTGCGCAA
>JACEVL010004080.1:0-11583 GCA_020284085.1 Aporrectodea caliginosa
TATCTGTTACTACTATATCATGTAATCTTATGGCATACTTGTCAGTTTAAATTAATAAACAAAAATTATTATTATTATTTTAACCCTTCATATCTGTGCTGAAAGCCAAGCATGCTAATTACTACATTACATCACATACTATACACTAGTAATTAAGTAAGTAAGTGAGAAAGTAAGTATATCCTTTATTGCACCAATTGCTAACCACATCTTCGTTTACATTCTACAATGGCCTATAATCACAAATGTTACATTTTAATTGCTATAACATAAAACCAAATTAATTAATATTTGAAATGAATTTTGATGCAAAGAGACCGACCTGTAAATGTAGACTGCCAAAGACTGTGCAGGAAATCAGATTAAATAGTTTTTGCACTCGATGAGAAGAATGTGGGTCAAAAACGGTGCCTTGGAATCTACGAAAAGTTAACCATAAACAATAGCAGGCTTTCACTATTGACATGCACCTTAGACTTTTTATCACTAAACTATGACATAAATGAAACCCATTGATAAGGCCAAATCTTGATAAGGCCATCTCCTGACAATGAGCTTTGGCAAAAATGCATATGACTGCAAAAACTAGTACAACTCATATACAAAGTTCAATGCAACGAATAGCACACATTATATATATTTATTATGAGGTTCAGTAACTAAATTTCATGTTTTAAACTGAATTAAATTTGCAATGGAAGTCAATGGCCAGAAATTATGTTGACACAATGCACGCTCTAAAGACGATTTTGTGTAATAGTGCTGTAAAAGTTGTTAGATTACGTACGTAAGTATCGGTAATTAATTATTCTTTGAACAGCCACACTTGAAAAACAATACAACTTAAGTAGCATCTGAAGCAGTGAAGGATTTGTTCATTGTTTATTGATTTCTGTACAGTATTTTTATGATTTCTGTACAGTATTTTTTATGATTTCTGTACAGTATTTTTTATGATTTCTGTACAGTATTTTTATGATTTCTGTACAGTATTTTTATGATTTCTGTACAGTATTTTCTATAAACCAAATTGGAAGTTGATGGCATCTTAGAGAGACTTTGTTATAATAATTAAGAGGATTCTTTGTTATAATAATTAAGAGCATTCCTCCGATCCAATCTAATCTTTAGTTTCGATCATACATATCACATTATAAACATTTCACATCACTTGTCAAAAGGATTTGATGCTCCGATAAGCATTAACGCACACTGTTGTCAAACAAGGAACACCAGAAATACAATCAATGAAACCTATTATGTAATTTGTTGAAAAGAATCAGTTTACACCAAAAGATTACTACACATCCACACCAGAAATGCAATAAATATATAACTAATTAGCTAAATGAATAAAGAATTAATAAATCCTTCAATATGACTACTGTACATAAATAGCAAACTGTAAATAATCAATTACTTCTGACCAACACAGCTACTTAAGAATCATTCAAGGCCAGATATCAAGGCTCTGGCAATACAAATGTGAATCAGATAACCCTAATAGAGGCACACGTGACCACCTGTTAGTCACTGCTAGAGCTAACAAAGTCCCAGTTTTCAATCTGTTCTATATCTCGGCCTGTCTGATATGATAACCAGCCCTACAGCCTCCAACCAGGATGTAGGTCGGGTCAAGAGTCGGAACTGTATCACAAAGTGATCATCCCAATGACAGCAGCAACTAAGCTGTCATAATTACAGCCCACAATACAATACAGATTAACTGCAATTTCTCAAAAATCTCAATTTATGCAGATTAATATCAACCATTCTAAACTCCGACTGATTTCCTAAATTGATTTCTTTATCACAAAAACCTGTTTCAAATGTCTACTACCCTTGTGATAACCACACGATATGAATTTCGAATTGGCTGCAATCATTCAATCTGTAATACCACAACAACCCATGTGGGCAAGCAGGTGACCCGTGATGACCCATGTGGTTGAAAGCAAAAAGACAATTGCCCACGTAACCGATATAAAACGTGAAATAGCATGCAAACCTTGAGCGTGAGGAAGCCCGTTCGCATAGGGATCGTGGACAAATTTCCCAGGGCCTTAAACAGCGTGTCACCCGTACAGACGGGCAGCGGGGGTGAAGGATCTCACCCGGTAAATTCACTGAAATTCTTCAGCAAAGTCGAGGCCATACTCACACTATATAAATTATAAAGAGTACATAAAATTATTACTAACCATCGACTTCACAAATCGACTTCACATATCCCATCGTCAGATCGGAGTCGGAGATTGCTATCGACAGGTCCAATCGCCTCAAAGGTCAAGGCTCGGATGAAGGGCTAGAGATGAAGGGGGCGTCGGACATCACACCATGCGCTGCGAAGATCGAACTTTACGGTTTGAAGCGCCACCAACAATGGCGGCGTCATCAAGGCGCCGACATTTTGGGAGAAGTGACTACACGCGCACGGGTTTATGGGACATTTGGTTGTCTCTCTGCGCTTTAATTTCTCATCAATTATTATTATGGTAGGTTCAAGCTAATTAGCTATAAAACGCCGGTAAGGCTGAGTAATCAGCGATTTGTAGTAGTAAATGCGGCGTACTGACCGTTCTTCTATTACCTCATTGGTGCTGACCAGGGCATTAGCCAAATAAACCAAAACAGTTTACGCGGGAATGTGGTACCTGGCATGAGGGGCAAGTTGGAGTTGAACCACAGTATAAATAATCATAATTATTTATATAATTATAATATAATTAATTAATTGTTTCGGCTTAACGACACTTTTTCATATCGAAGTTGATTAGTGTCGGAGGCAGAAAGCAACCTCGTACTCCACGTTTAAATTGCGACCGAGCCACCCGCAGTAAAGATCCGAGAAATTAATCTCTGATAAACCGACCCGACCGGGAAGCGAACCCGGGGTGCCGGCATGACGAGCGGGCTACCAGCCCACTCGGCCACTCAGGATCTCTATATATATATATAATATAATTATTTATACTGTGTATATTTATACTGTGGTTGAACACAACACAATAGACCTGCATTTTGATATCGCCCTTCTTCCAAAGCTCAGAAGTGCACTTGCGTGGGCGGCGCAGATGCAACATAGTTGAACTGTAATGTTAATAAGCCCGTTCAGCATTACTTTTCCCCGCAAGGCATGACGGGAAAGGTCAAGGTCACCGTTCACCAGTGCTTAAAGTGTAAAAAAGAAGTGCCTGGACGCCCCTAACCAGGGGCGCAACCACGGTCCCGAAGTGGGGGGGACGTACTAGAATGTCTTAGTGGGTGGGGGTGGAATTGCGAGCGCCGAAGGCGCGAAGCTGCGATTGCCGAAGGCAAGAAGCCCTAACGACTAGGGGTATGGGGAGCGTCGTAAGCTCCCCCATCGGGGTCTGGGGCGGAGCCCCAGAAGCCGACGCAATTTTGAGCATATGACGCCAAATGGAGTACATTTTGGGCTTTAATTTACCTCAAATTTTTCACCAATGATTTCGATATAAAAGTACCTAAAACATCTTGATCTGTGAAAATTTGACTTTATTATATGAATAAACTGGACGTGACAAGGGTTTAAGAGAATTGAACGGAAAAGAGCGGAATAAGCTCTAGAACAGTGTTTGTCAAAACTAGGAAAATCGGCAGGGAGGAAGCCTGAACGATTCAATTTTCTCAGAATACCGTTATGGCGTTTATGTTCCCCATCAGTGGCAAATCCCCACCAAACAGAGGAGGCATAATTATTTAAAGTAGCCGTGCGGGGGTAGTAGCCCTAACAACGTTTCATGCATTTTGATAAACAAAACGGCCCACTCGATAATCGATAGCCGGTTTTTCATTCTGACCATAAGGAAGATTAGTGAAGCTGTTAAATTCCTGGCATATTTATCTTGACACCGGTCACATTTTATATGAAATATATTTAACTGAACAATGTGAACATCAAGAGAATAATTTATAGGTCTATGTCAGGAATGGGCAACTTCTTTTAACAGAGGGTCACCCTTAGATTTTAAGGGCAGTTCAGAGGTCGTATGCCAATCTCGGGCTAATTTTTGCAGATTTGTTGCCCCAGATGAAACAATATTAATTTTATTCAAACTAAGTATTGTAGAATAACCGCTAAAGTACATGAAGATGAATTTTTATGATGAAAACCTAATTATCATAGGCCAATACCTACTGTAGGCCTACATGCTTAAAGTTTATTCCGTTTAAAAATTCATAAAACGAATTAAAGGCTTCTAAGTACCAGGTACAATGCTACTATAAAAGACATGTCAAAGGTCCCCGGGGCCGGACTCGAGCCGCGGGCCGTATGTTGCCCACCCCTGGTATATTTGGTATCGTATTGTATTGTATCAAAGTCACTTAACTTGATAAGTTCATTTAGTTATGAAACAGTCAAGACGCGCAGTGGATGTGAGTCATGTGACAGTCAGGTATACCGTAGACTCGGAATCCATGCATTATAATATTCTTACAGAATGTCCCACACTGCAGTGTACGCAGCATCACAGTCAATGCTGTTTGAGCATGCCAAACTGTTTGTGTCATCAGCTGAGTGTCTTCCTGCTGAAAGCCATGAACTAACGTAAGGAAGTGGAATAAACTTGGCAAGAGGAGGACCAACAAGTTTTCCGAACAGCAGACTTGAGACCGTTTCAACTGACAGAGAGTTCCTTGTAGGGCTAAGTATTAAGTTCATTTGGCTGAACCCCCTTTCACATTCTGCAGTGCAAACAGGTACTGTATTCAATGCTAACAGCAGCGGCTTCAACTCGAGCGGGACTACTTTTCCTCCGTTTTCTTTGAACTTGCGGAATGCACGAATTGATTGCCTTCCATCAACATTGAGCCTTTCGGACATCAACCGGACTTCCTTCTCCCCACTGAGAGATGGCGTGATGTCCTCCGAAGGAAACTCTGGCCAGTTCTCAGGTGATAGCACTTTAGTCCAAGTTACCATCTGATCATATTGGTTAACTGCGGATATGTTAGTATTACCGACTGTAGAGACATGAGATGACTGAACTGTTAACATCCGGTTTTTCAGACTGTTGACCAATGAGTGAAAGAACTGCTCAGGGCGAATAGGCACGTCAGACTTCTGGCCATCGTGTAGCACAATTCCTGCAAAGGTCTTGTTTTGTTCAAAACTTTCATTCATCATTTTCAGATGTGGTCCAGGTTCATTGCACATTGCCTCAAATACGAAAATCTGTCTACTGACGGCTCTATGTGCTGCTGAGAGGGTTATATCTCGCTTCTGCAGTTCAAGAGAAAGCTCTGCCAGTTCTTCTAAGGCATCGAACATAAGCGCCAGATTAGAGACAAAAGGACGGCAGGAAAGGCGCTTGGATAAACCGGAGTAAACCGCTCGCTCCTTGGAGTCTCGTTTTGTATCTTGTGATGCGCAGACGAAATGGCGATGTAACGCTGCGAACGACTGCCAGACGGCTCTCACTGTCCGAAGACTGGATGCCACCCAGCGAGTGTCAAGCATCTTGCCTATAGATAGTAGTTGAGTTCGGCGTCCTACAAGGATCTGCACTCAGCCCAATCCTATATATACGCTCTCTATACTGCCGATATTCCTTCCCTTTTCGCTAGGCATCTGGCCATCGGTCACCTTTATGCTGATGATGTCCAAGCCTTGTGCATGGCCTTCCCTGAGAGCAACTCGCTCTTACTCATCACTAACCATGCCACAGTTGTCAGGGAAAAATCGCTGGGCAGGTGGAAGACTTTTCCAGCATCTGGGCCGGCCGCTGAGAAAGCACGGTCAGTCGGTCACCAAAGCGGGTTCTCATCCGTCGTACGCGAAGATCGCTTTTCTTGAGCGATCGTAGTCGCAACCCGGAAGCGGAGGAATGCGTCCCGATACAGCAGTCGCACAAATACTGCATGCGCGGTCCCGTGAAGTGACTTATATACCAGCAAACAGATTTTAATGTATGATTATGATGTATGAGTTTTAAGCTCAATACGAGCCAGTGCAGGACATCACGGAGGAGCGGCGTAACATGATCGTACTTCCTGCGGTTGCACAAGTCAACAAATTAGTTAACAGGTAGCCCTGTAATGTTCAACTTAGCGTTGGATCTTACGCTCGCTACTTGTTAAATAAATCCAGCATTTGAGGTCATATTGTGGATAGGCCATCATTTTAAGTTCATAGATGATAATCAGTCAGTCTTCATTAGGTTAATGATTTAATTAAACATAATAGTTCGATAGTCCATTCACATAATATAGTGGCCATATGTATCTTCAAGTTTGTGATAGTATTTATGGCTCGAAGATGCCTAGGTTAGCTTACTTAAACCAGCATTATTAAATTAGTAACTAATATTTCTAATTTTATGGCCTAACTAACCACCCCTCCAAAAACTTGCTCTCAGGTGTCCGTATTTATTGCACTTGAGTTAGAAACTTATCAGCGGCAAGTCATGGCCATCTAATAACTTACTAATTTTACTACTAGCCTACATACATTTCTTTTATATTCTACCGAACGTACGGCGTTAGAGCGTCCTACCGTCCTACGTGATTTTTTAATTGGTAACAAATAACATCTTTATAAATATTCATAACTTCTTAAATTTTACACCAATCTATTTACCTTTTTCAGTACATGATCTCTTCCAGAACGAAAACAAGTCTGCCCCAGGTGGGGCAGCTGATCTTTTCAATTTTTGCGTCGATGATCCACCAGACATCATTCACTAGCAGTGTGATGTTCGCCATCTCCTCCCCGACTGTGCGCTACTACAGGCGGTTTATGTAAAGGAGAGGTAACGTTTTGAAGTGAGATTTGAGTCCTGCTGATGTTCGATAATGTAGAGTAATCTTTAGGTCTGGCACCAGTTTCCTTTCTAAATCCAGGTTTCACAGGGAAACGGTAATCAGGCTGTGGCCGATCCTTTAATCTAGTGCTCCTGCGTGGGCCTAAGGTTTCGGGTTCAAATCCATCCGATTCTGCTATTATGGGTTTCTTGACAAAGGTTTCCAAGGGTAAGGCTGCGGCGGAAGGGAGTTCGGCAACTTTCGGTTGAGGTGCCGAAAAGTCAGGGTTCGTAGTGGTACTCACTTCCTTACTTACTTTTCTATCTGCTTCTAGGAATTCTATTCTATCCAACAGATTTCTCTGGTCTCCAGCCAATTCAGATTGAGCTTTAGACATTTCAGATTGGATTCTAGACAATTCAAAGTGGGATCTAGACAATTCAGACTGGCCTTCGAACAGGTCCGTAAGTCTCCTATCCATCTTGTCTTGTCCCTCCGTGAGTCGGTCATTTAGTCGTCGGTCTAAGTTATTCTGTCCTTCAGTCACCTTTTCTATACCTTCCAACAAACGTTCAAGAATAGAGGCTCGAATCAACTCTGGTGAAAGAGGCCTGATATCACCTTGCTCACTTACTTCCAAAGAATGCAATGATTCACGAGACATAGTTAGAAATTATTATTAAAGATTATGCAACAACAGTCTCAATTATATACAACAATTCAAGTAAAACATTCAACTTAATCCTACGCAGTTTCTACTGGCAGTGACTTGCAATTACAATCAAATTAAAGAAAAAGATGATTATTTACCCATCTTTGGAACAAAGGACATGATTAATAATCCACGGCAATTATAGGTTACGAAGACGGAATATAATCCAGCGAATAAGCGGAGACGATAAAATCCCGTTACGAGTTCACATTTCCTCGCAATTCAGACAATCGACAATATTATTCCAACCGTATTCGTTTCTATTTTAAACTTCTATAGCGCACTATTTGGCTCTTAGGAAGAGACTAACACAAATGTTTCTCAATTCCTTATCTATTCTACGGGGACTCAAAAAGAACTAATCTCTTGGACGACTCGGCTCGACTCCTAGGTAATCCATCGGTACAGGTCTAACCTCCAGGACGTCTCAGCAGCAAGTGACAAATTTAGGTGGCGGCAAGAGCTCTTAACACCCCTTCTACCAATCAGCGATCAGCCTCAAATGCTAACCTTATATGGACACGAAATAAGACAGAAAATCGATGACGTAGGGGATGAGTCAGTGGTTCTGCTGCTGTACCAGGCGTGACTAGCGCGTGATCAGAGGCTGAAGGAAAATCCCAATAATAATGCTATCAACGGCGAAACTACCGAGGCCAAGCACGACACCATCGTTTCATCGGCTCGCCACGTTTCTACCGCTAGAGGTCTCAGGGGCAGGCACAAGTAATTCCAAAAATAGCCTCTAGTAATGATTTTATAGATCATTACACTCTCACCGGCCAGGGGAAGAAAATTATGTCGACTAGGTTCGGCAGAATTTTCTGTAAGTAAGAACCTTCAGCCAGTTCCTATACATCTGGGAAATCTCTAAACCTTAATATACAATTATCTCAACATCTTAACATGGCAAATGGCTAGCTAACATACACAGCATCAAACAATATACACTATTAATCTAACAAGTTTCTAGCAATACTCAATGCACATTATTCAATGCAATGCAAAACTACAATCAAAATTTAAGCAGTAAAGTCTCAACAATTCTCCAACTAACACAGCAAAACAGACAATACTATAGCAATGAATTACTAGTCATCAAAACCAAATCTTACAGGTGGACGAATAACACGTCTGGGACGATCTATCGGTTGTGGCTGGTCAACAGTTTCATTATCCGTTACCAGAGGCAGGTTCAAATCCATATCAGGTTCATCAGGGGTCACTCTCTAAGCATAAACAATTTTAAAACAAATCACTCATCAGACACAAATTAAACAGCAGACACAAGTTAAATAACAGAAGCAAACGATCGAAAAATGTTGGGCAATCACCAACACTTCATGAATGACAGGAAGCGCGATTTACGAAAGCGTGGTGGGTTGTCTGGTAGGTGGCGTCGAATTCTTTTATATCCAGCGGATGAAGGAATTTCTTTGTCACGTGAGATGGAGATCCTTCGACAGCTTGTTGGAGGCGGCAGTCTATCAACTGGGTACGGTTTATCGTTGATCCAAATTTGTCTTGCTCCAAAGTCCCAAGTAGCTCCTACTTCTTTCAACCACGATAATCCCAGAATAAAATCATCCAATTGTTTAGACACAAGGCATCTTACTTCAAATTCAAAGTCTCCGAGTTTACATGGAAGCAAAACCTCGCCCTCTATCGAAATTTTGGATCCGTTTGCTGCTATGACAATTTGTTTTGACGGTTTCAGATCTGTCGGACAAATCATATTATATGGTATCAAAGACATTTGCGAACCTGAATCAACCATAGCGTGCACCGGGTAATCATCAATCAAAATCTTTATGTATGGATTGTCACTTACTAAACTGGAACATGACGTCACAAGTTCATCTGCACTCTGGTTGGGCGACGAGTCGACAGGTGGTGTTTCTCGGTTTGGGCAATCTTTCTGGAGATGAGTTCCAGAGGAACAAATGAAGCATCGGCGTCTCTGGTTAAAAGCAGGTTGAGTCCTTTGTCTTCCTCTATTCTCATTCCAATTTCTTTGGTTTCCATTCCATTGAGGAGGAGGAGGAGGAGGGTAGGGAGGACAGACAGGAGGATAATAGGGAGGAATACCTGGTATCAGCGGCGGTATCTGTGCTTTCGCATTCTTCTCGATTCGTTCCAATCGCTGTATAATCTCCTTCAGGTTTGAATCCTGTTCTTTAATCATCTGAGTTCTTGCAGGATGACGATTCATATTTCCAGGTTTATCTAGCGCAGCTTTCCTGTAGGCTTCCAAACGAGTTGCAAGTTTAAAGGCACTGTCCAAAGAAGAAGGCTCCAATTCACGGACACGTAAGGCTAAAGATTGATCATAAAGAGCATTCAAGAAGGCACGGGTTGCTAATGTTTCCAGGTGAATTGAGGATGGACCTGGATAGGCTAAAGAAACAAGACGTCTAATATCCTGAGCCACTGTTCCCATATCCTCGGATTCTTTTTGTCTGCGATTGTCCAGTTGAGTTTGAAACAATGCAGTTTGTTCAGCATTGCCAAATCGAGATCTCAGTCTTTCAATCAATTCATCAGCGGTAGTGAACAATTCAGCATCTCTGTCCCATAAAATTTGTTCGGCTTGCCCAGACAAAGAACAAAATAGATGATTCAATTTATCTGATTCTGTCCATTGGTTATTTCGACTGGCTATTTTAAATTTCCGAATAAATGGCGCCAATTGTTCTTTTCCACTGAATTTTTCCAATTTAATTGTGCTCCTTGATTTCTCAGGTGAAGAAGCTGACAACCTGAACTTTGCGACCATTTCTAATGGAAAACCCCCCGATATCTTAAAACCCCTTCCGAAATTTTTTTTTTTTCTCGCTACGCCCATGTCCGCCGGTTGATGTTGTGTGCCTCTGTTTACGACGTACGTTCGCCTATTTTGATAGCTATCGGAGAACTTGAAAATGCTGTCTTGAAATTATATTGATAATAAAGTTTGTGATTGAGAATTCCGTTATGTCACCATAACGCGCCCGGTGTGCTTGATCGCCGTTAGAAATGAGCTACGTCGAAAATTCTAGGTCAGGACGTAAGTACGTCCTCTTTGTGGACTCTAACGGAAACACTGTGTGCATGTGTCTCGTGTGTTCATGTGTTCTTTGATTCTCTTTGCTTTTGTTCGTTGATTCTATACGTCGTCGCCTTGTTCTCTGGATAGATTCTCCGGAATGCGAGCTGGAGCCTTGTCTTCATAACGGCGAATGTCAGCGAAGCCATTCTAATCTAAGGGGATACACGTGTCTCTGTACCACGGGATTCATGGGCGACAACTGCGAAGGTAACGCATGCATACATTAGCCTATACACTCATATACTAATATAACATGTAGGCCTATACATTAGGGCTGGTACTAATTAAAAATATTCATCGATTAATCCCCAAACATTAACTTCGATTAATCGATTAAATTCGGATTAATTTGGTATATGTTAGCTATATAAATTAGCATGTACAAATTGCAAACTTAATGGGTCATAGACAGAGATAGATGAAGTGAGAGAGAGACAACAGACAGACAGTAGACAGACAGACAGGACACACAGACACACACACAGACACAGACACACAGACACACAGACAGACAGACAGACAGACAGAGTCAACAGAGAAGGACAGTGCCTTGCCACTGATTGGTGTTCACTATGAGAGGCGCTTTATAAATTTCTAAATACAATACAATACAATACAATACAATACTTGCCTCTGCATTTTATACTACTTCTATTTGTTCTCATCTGCATTCGTTATGAAATGGTTGGGTATACCTGATGCCAGATGCCTGTTACTGGTTCTGCCAGTGACCTTGAGGACCGATACTACGTCGGTGGCACCACAATCGGTGGCTCAACCGACATCAAAGTCCGTCCTCCTCAGGCCAGTGGTGCTCATCATCTTTCCTCAGCCTCCTCTTCTTCATCCTCGGAATGGCATTCGTTGCTACTGTCGAAGCAGACCGGTTCGTATCATCATCATCATCATCATCATCATCATCATCATCATCATCATCATCATCATCATCATCATCATCATATTCATATTCATATTCATATTCATATTCATATTCATCATATTCATCATATTCATCATA
>JACEVL010004081.1:0-11392 GCA_020284085.1 Aporrectodea caliginosa
ACCAAACTTATATCGAGAAAGAACAAAAACTGTCTGAATTAAAGCAAAGGGTGAAACGTAAGTCTAACAATGCAGCAGATATGCCAGCGTCGCTGTAGGTCCTGATGAAAATAGGAGATTGCTTGTCAACGTCAAAGCGCAGTTTCACCTGTACTGCAGAAATTTACATTTCTCAACATGAAACTAAAGTCACAAAACAACATCAACATTGTCCAGCAGCAGCAGCAGCAGCAGCAGCAGCAGCAGCAGCAGCAGCAACCAAGACTGTGTATACCAACTCAGATGGATTGTTATTTGGCAGACATAGGCTAAGGGAGAATGATACTAGGAATCCTCTTGCTTTCTGGAAGGAAAGGCAAACTTTGTACAGCAAAATTGCACCATTGCAGAGGATCTTTTGTCAGCTCCAGCCTCACAGGCCTTTGTGGAAAAGAATTTTTTCTGTATGTGGAATCTTGACTGATGGACGAAGAAATCGCATGAAAAAATCTCTGGAAATGAGAGTGTTCTTGAAATTGAACAAAGATATCTTATACGTGCATGTAGTAACGTTAAAATACTTTTTACTGCACTGAAATTAATAATTATTTGGAAAACTAAAATAAGAAGTAAAATTAATTGAGAACTAAAATAGGAATGATAAGTAAAATTATTTGTGAAGTAAAATTAGAATTAGAAGTAAAATTCAAGGACACAGAACTGAATTAAAACTGAATTAGGAATTATTTTGAGAAGTAAAATATCACTGTGTACAGGAGACTTTTGGCCGTAGGCATCTTGTTTAATTTGAATTTAAACGGACCTGCTTTAAGAGGCGGTCCTACATAAAATAATTAGGCCTACAGCATAGGACGACATTGATCCAATCAGTGTTTTAGATGTCAAAAGGATCTGGAATCGAAAAATGTTCAGATGACCAACTGGGCTGGAGTCAAGGTGTGAGCCTTCAACATCTTTCCAGTTACTTAACCGAGGGGCTAGAAGAAGAGCCAGGGTTTGAATCCCCAACCACCAACATATAGTCCTGAAACACTGGATCTGATGATCATCAATCAAATGAATAACTCTATAAGTGATAGGCAATCAATCAGTCAAACCAATTAAATAAATAAACTCTAAGTGACAGTCTATCTAAATCAGTCGAAATAATGACGATGTTTTTGAACCCAAGTGGCAGCATTATTCCTCCTCTGGGTCTCCACAAAGCTAGGGCTTCGTTTAATTAGGAGATGCATCGCCAAGCGACCACATGAATATTTCACGAACAGCTGCGGTGCTTGAACACAAAACTTCCAGACAATGCGCAGTTATGTCTGTTGACAACAGAGACTACAACTTCTACAAGGCTATTGAGAGACTCTCAAAATGTGCTATAGATCGGCCTAGATCCAAACATGCGCATTTATACATTTACATACATAGGTGCTTGCGTACATTCTTTCATATACGTACATATATACACCCAAACATATTCATGTAGGGCCAGTAGGGGAACTACGGGCGAAATGAACCATTGGGTATGATGGATCCCATCAATTTAACGCATCTATGATGTCGCCACGTACCGAATGTGCTTGAATCCTACTGTATTGTTGGTGCATTGTCTGTAGGTGCACACTTTACACGTTGGCCGAAACGACAGTTTTTCGTTTTTTATGAAGAAAAGCTGAGGTGTAGGCCTATGTTGAGCAATTTACGAGTTACGAATTTCAGATCGGCACCGGACAATTTTATAGCGCAAGAACTAAAGACAGTTTGCGCGAGGTTGATGGAGACTACTTCTTCAAGAGAAGAAGACTCGCTTCAAGACAGTTTCCAAGAAGTCAAAAATGACCGCGACACCAAGACCGAGATCATGACATTAGGTTCCCACGACCGAGACATCAAAAAACCTGTCTCGAGACTAAATAACTCTGCACATGGGCCAGAGCTATCTATACCGACATGGGCTACTCCCATCGACGTATAGGCTATACGTCGATGTTACTCCGACTACTGTATAAGAAGCCAAAGTCGAATGTCCTGCAGCCGCTCAGAGTACACTCGGAGTGCACGTACAAAAGACCCCTAAAGTAGGGAAGCAGCCGCCGTCTGTAACGTGGCGCCTTCTGCACAATAATCCTCTGTAATCCGTCGTTGTATTCGTTTAGTTCGTCGGTTGTTCCGTCATTTCGTCCGTTAACTCAGTTTCCGTTTCTCAACGAATGGATCGTCTATCCTTCAAATCTAGAAAAATGACCGAATTTTACGCGTTGCGTTCCGACTAATCCCGGATTTCCAGCGTTTCTATGCGATACATCTTCCTTACCCAGCTCTGTGGTAATTCTCTTACACAAGGGTGTTCAACAAACCGCACCTTGTCGAATAAGATACTGTTCCATGTCGATGGCTGGAAGCACAAAGGTGCTAAGCGCACTTTTCTTAATTCTAAGAAAACTGAAGTTGAAGTTTTGTTATGTGTTGCTAAAATTCATTATTCAAAATAATTCGATTTGCAATGACTTTTCCAAAAGAAGAGCTTATTGCAGTGTTACAAGTATTTTTATTTTTGCACAAATAATTCTGTTTGTAAAAAAAAAATGACTTTGTAAAATTACTGTAAGGAAATATATGCACTTAGGACTTTTGTGCGCTGATGCTGGGACACCTGAAATACTAATTCATGTCAACTGTTTTGACAATTGTTTTAGAAGACCCTTAATAAATACTGTTCTAACTAGCCTTTAAGCATTTGTTAATTTATTAAGCACCACATGATTATATTATTTAATTTTAAAATGTCTTTTAAGCAAAAAAACTCCTAATAATATCAGGAAAATAACCAAAAATAATTTAATTCAAGTATGAGCGACTCTTACGCCGAGTTTTCCTTCAAATTAATGTGATAATCATAGCTGTCATACTTATCATTATAATTAACATCCAATAAAGATTTAAGAAAAAAATATTATAATGAAAATCAAGAAGCACCAAAATGCATCTTCCTCCATAATTTATCCACATTTCACACGTTGAAGAAGTAAAACAATAAAATGCAACAGTAATTATAAAATAATGCTCTGCATTCAAGCCATTAGTTTCAGATAAGAAAAGAATAACATTAAGTTTGAATTCAGTCTTCTTCCTCGTCAGCACAGGGCTCCGGAAGACAGTCTCGAGCTCTAGCATTTGAAGGCAAGTCATTGTAGAAAACCGCATGCTCTGCCGGAATTACTCTGCTCTTCAGTAGCGCAAGGAGGTCAGCTTTTTTGGCCGTCGAGATTGGGATTCGAGAGAGATAGGCTGGTGTAAGGTCCCCTATCAGTGTGTTTGGCCTGCCGCGTTTGCTGGATATGTTGAGGCGAAGGAAATTCTCATCACTAATCTGGTATTTGTACTCAATGACAAATGGGTGAAGTTTACTGAAGCGCAGCCACTTAACACGTAGCCAATTCACCGTATCCCCCTCCATATTCTTGCTGCGATTTAGTAGAAGAGTAGAAGCCAGCATCTTCAAGTCACTGAAGTCTGTGTGCATCATTCGCTGAACGATAAATGGAGGAGCTTTCTTTCGTGCACCGGCTATCGCCACTTCCCAATCACGAGTTGTATAAATTTTGAGATGCTTTGTAGCTCGCTCAATCAGGGAGTGCATTAGATCTACATCTAAATACGAGTGGCCACTCTCCATATACTTTAGATCAACAGTTTGTAGAGAAGGCAATGTTCTAATGGCGTACAACATGACTGCACAGATAAACTGGTTGCGATTTTGTCCACCGCAAGTATCTGAGAATGATGTGACGTGCGTGACGGTTGCTGGAAGTTTTCGCAAGTAATCCAGAAGGGCGGACCCTATATCATTTGCTCCCCTACCACCTTCTGTCTCGTCCCATATGTAATTGAATCCTTGTTGGGATGCCGATTCCAGTATCGTAAAGTTGTACACAGCAAGCTTCCTTCTATAATATATTTGTGAATCACCTGCATGTGGAGTAGAGAGAACTGCTTCAAGATCAAATGTTATGGCTCGATACGATTGGTCACTGCAAGCTTTTACTTTATCGCGACTCTTCTCCTCCATAGACTCTTTTTCTCGCCTTTTATGTGCTTCCCATGCATCATGCAAGTTCGTCTTCTCTGTATCCACAGCATTTCTGTAGCTATTACAAGTGGAGCACTGATCTTTCTTAGGAATAAAGAAGCCAAGATTAAATTGGGTATTGAAGACTCTTCGATAGATTTCTTGCTTAACAGGTGCTACTCCAAGCCTTTGACAGTAATCCTCACTGTACAAACGGTAAAGCTGTTGAATATTAAGATCAGGTGCCAAATACCGTTTACGTGAGTCTTTGCGAGTGTAATGCGATTCAACCTGCGGAAAGCTGTTTATGTGATCGACGATCTTCTGGATATTCTCATCTGAAGTTTTATTTGCAGGAACCTTTCCTTTCCGACCATCTTTTCCAACAAATAAACCAGTATCTGATTTACCTTTTAAAGCCCTGTTAACAATCTTGATTGAAATAGCAAGAGTACTGCAAAAGAAGTTTCTACAGACACGCATTCGATCATCATCGGACATCAAATAATACTCTCGACTTTTCTTGCGCTTTGTGCTTACAGCCTCTCCAGTTGCAGCATCTATGCTACGCCTGCGGACAGCAACTTCAGTGACTGCGCTGCAGAGGAACTGAGACTTGCACTGAATGTCTTGCAACGAGTAATACTCGTTGCATAATTGCACTTGCTTATCTTCCGAAATCATGACCCCACACTTAAAACGACATCCTTCTTCGCAACCCCCACATGGTTTTTTTCCCGCCACTAGTTTCCCTTTCCTCGAAACATACTCCTTTCCATTAGCTCGAGATAGCTGCCTAACATTTCGTTTCCAACCTTGTGTATTTCGTTTACGCTTTCGTGAACGCTCCTCCATATCTGATGGTGGTAGGCAAGGTGTAGATGCATCGTCGCTGAGAGGAAGACTTCCTGAGGGACCAGGCTCTTCGTTAGAGAGAGAAGTTGAACGAGTAGACACTGTAACTTCTGTTGGATGTGGAGGATTAACTACATCAACTGTTGTTGGAAGCACTGAATCAGGTGACATCTGTTGAGAAGAAATAACCCCGACTGGAACTTGCAAAGGTTGCAAGATTGATGGCCTACATGACATGTAAAATAAAAATAAATGCCAATTAAACACTCATTTTTAATAATTTAATAATCTTCCTTTATTGAAGTTCACATTCACAGAATGCATTGCGATTACAATGAAACATTCATAATCATAGTACACTGTAGTAACTGATGACAAGTTTAACAGAAGTTTAATTTAACTTTTGTATTTTCATCATAAGAGTAGTTTAAGTAAATTAATTCATCAATTATAATGGCAGAAATACAAGAAAATGACTACTCCATAGAGACAATGACTATTAGACCTACATCTTAAAATAATAATTGAAACCACATTTGAAATGATAGTACAAAGAACTACCTTAGGCGAGTAATGATGATAACTTTACGGGTACGAGTTCTTTCCATCGGAGTGGCCATACTTGCAACATGAAGGTTGAAAGGCTCGGACGTCAGCAGGTGTGAATGGTCGAGCACTTCTACTGCAGAAACCTCTCTGCAAAAAGGCTCCAAGACTAGAGGAAGTGTAGGATCAAGCCCTTCAACTGTCATAGCAGGTGTACGATTAAGCGGAGAAGAAACCTCGAGGTCCAGAGGAAGCATAGTTGCAGGCAAATCAGTTGCCAGCGGGTGTGAATGGTCGAGCACTTCTACTGCAGAAACCTCTCTGCAAAAAGGCTCCAAGACTAGAGGAAGTGTAGGATCAAGCCCTTCAACTGTCATAGCAGGTGTACGATTAAGCGGAGAAGAAACCTCGAGGTCCAGAGGAAGCATAGTTGCAGGCAAATCAGTTGCCAGCGGGTGTGAATGGTCGAGCACTTCTACTGCAGAAACCTCTCTGCAAAAAGGCTCCAAGACTAGAGGAAGTGTAGGATCAAGCCCTTCAACTGTCATAGCAGGTGTACGATTAAGCGGAGAAGAAATCTCGAGGTCCAGAGGAAGCATAGTTGCAGGCAAATCAGTTGCCAGATGTTCAGTAGATGTTCCTAAGACAGACAAAATGCATACCCAAGTTAAACAATGTAAAGAAACACGGAGGGATGCATCGCTGGTTTTAATATTCACTATGGCAAGCAATACCGGTCTATGCGTCTGCAGGTGTGTTCTGGTGGTCACGATCCTACCTGTAGTTGCTTAATAATACCGATGAGACGTCCATGACATTGCCTTTCGATGCAGCCCAAACCTTACTGCATAATACCGCATAATTTTTACAATTTTACCACATAAGCCGATTTCGAGCTTTAAATCACTTAATTTCCCAAACATCAACATTTATTTTCCATAATTTTACAGCATTTTCTAAGGTTCCTATTAATAAGCTTACCATCATCACTGGATTCCTCGATTGAATCATTAAGGTCCATGATCATCTGAAGCGCTTTTGCAGAACTGAAACGATGCACTCGTTTATGCATTTCAATAATAAAGATTTCGAGATATTGTTTCTGTTATTTTTAATGTAACTTTTATTATTTTTGTAACGGGGACGACGATAAACAGTAATGGCGAATGGCGTGGAAGTCAACAACAAAGACAAGGCGTTAAAAAAAGAGGGTGCACATAGGTATTAAGTGCGCTTGAGCTATTTGCGCTCTATGGATTTCAGCCAATGAGACTTAGCCCAATTGTGTTTTGGTGCCAAGTGATCCAAATTAACATCGTAAACGTTAGTACCTTTGTGCTCCGATGTATATTTCTTCCAGGCATATTATGCACTACTTTTTTGAAAAACCCAAAAAAGTGCGCTTAGCACCTTTGTGCTTCCAGCCATCGATGTGCTTGATGTCCGATCAATAAGAGCAAATGTTGCAACTAAAATACAAAAGAACTTAGCTGGCCACATAAAATTCACTGAAAAACGAATAGGTCATTCGGGCCCGTGGCGCTTTGGATAACAGCTGGCACAGAGACCGAGAGGTACCGAGTTCGAGCCCCCGTTGGGCGGATTTGCTTTTAGGCTGCTATTAGCGCCGTTGTATTACATGGCTGTCTGTTCTGTTAGTAGTTAAGATTTCAATTGCATAACATGTAAATGTACAGCGCAGTGCGTTTGTCAGGCGCTTAATAAAGAAAAGATTATTATTATTATTATTATTAATGCACAATGCTTAGGCCTATAATTTTGTTTTTAGACTTACAAGATAATATAGGCTTATTAGCCTACTGCTATATAATACAGACTTAATGCTTATATAATTATGCGAATAGACTTGCATGATAATAGGCTTACATGCTTATTATTACTGCTAATGCAATTCTGTTAAGGCCTATAATAATTATAGGCTAATACACGATACATGATAGCGCTTTAAAACTCAACCTATCTTGATTATGGCCTATAACTTGCGTCCTTGTATGAAGTGTGCTATTTCATAGACTACAGTGATGGCTAAATTCTGGGGGCATTCGTATTGTGGAGCGAAAGAAATAATAGCCTAATGGAAATAATTCAGATAGGGAGAGTGCTAGAAGATGCCCAGGGTGTATAAAACTTCATGTTAAAGCAGACGGTGTATGCTTTAGGCCTTCTTGGCATCTTGGCAATTATAGGCATAAAATCGTGTCTTATATAATTATGGGAGCTCGTATTCTTGATGGCCGTTGCACCAATGATTACTACAATTTTCCATTTTGTCTATATTCGGAATAAGTCTACAATAAATTATAATTAAATATAGTTATTAATTAAAATAAGACATTTAAAATAGCTTTCACACGGACTTCCAAGCGAGCTGAGTAGGCTAAGGGTGTTTGTGTATCTATGTATGTATGTATTAGGGTGCCACTCAACGTAATGTAAAAAAATTGACTTCAGAATTTTCAAGGTCCCACCCCCTCATTTTGTTCTCTTTATAATGCATAGTAAGTGTGCTAAGTTTCATTGAGAAATATTAATATTTACTGGTAGCTCAATGTGCTCATATTTTTAATATTATGGTATGCACGTTTGTTGCGATTAAATGTATTTTTTATTCAAAGTTTTCTCCACCAGAGTAAATTAAATCCTGAGTGAGTAACTCAGTATTGTTGTAATGTTCCTGTTCACCAGTGACAGTGTTCTTGTTCATATTCTTTTCTGCTATATACTCATTATTGAGCTGCATACTGATTTCGTTATTATTTGGAATAAATATAATCAATCATAGTACTGTTAATGTGTGTCTGTGCCAGTAGTGCAGCATAGTTATTACTTAAATTGTGCATCACTCTAGTCTTCACTGAGAACCACAGGTGACTCATTATAATGTAACTTTGATTATTCATTTGCTATTTAGTTCATGAGTGAGTGATGATAGGGGTTTTGGCTTTGATTGGGAATATTAGCAACAGCCAGTAACTCAGGAGTTCATGCCGGTGCCAGTGTACTTTTGGAAGAAAAGTTGGGCAATGATCTGGTCAGCTTAGCTAGCAGGCATCACTTCATGGAACTAATGGTAGTCAAAGTGTTTGATACATTGAGAGGACCAATAATTAGTGGACCAAACATCCAGTTGTTTCAGAGATTTGGTGAGTAGTGGGGCTCAATTGACCGATCAGACTACACACGTGTTTTGAAGGTAGATTCCATCGCATCGGCTCTAGATCTAGTTCGGGATGACCTCATACAGTTCATTCAGTGCTCAGGACCTTACAGAGTTTCAGTTAAGGGACGATTACCGAGAGCTTCTGCAACTATTTCTCGGAGCAGCGTCCGAGTCAGGCAGTGTGAGTGTTCATAGTCACCCTGACCCTTCCACTCCGCTAGGTGGATGTTGTAGCTGATATACAGTTTGAAAATTTTCCTTTTTCGCTCCCAATTCCGTCTGACTGCACGTGAACTGTCAGCTTTCGGTCACTTCGACACATTCGTACAGAAGGTCTATCTGAAGGTCTGGCTTACATGTGCATGTGCTTCGTCTGCTCCAAGGAATGATCTTCAGTTACTCTGTGAGTTAGACAGCTACAAGAAGACACACGATGCTGTTGCTAAAGCTGTCATAAAGTCACTGGTCACTTATGGCATGTGAGTGAAATTCTGGTCGGTCTTGCCTTCTTTGACTCTGAAGTTTCTGCAGAGGTGAAGTCTGTCATGGTTGCAGCGATAGACGTCAAAACAACACTGTTACAACAGATTATCCTCAATGCATTGCCTTCACTACAACACTTCATCAGAAGCAGCTGTCTGACTTTGTGTGGTAACACAACAGGTAACTTTTCACAGCATTGGATATACCACAACATTTCCTAGCCTACAATCTAGATACATGGGACAGTGACAACGACTACATTGTTGCCCAACAGAAAGTGAGAAGTCTGAAAGTTGTCAATGAAACAGAGCTTTGATCCAGAGTTTCAATGGAGTCCTAACAAATCAGGAGGGACAGAAACAGTTCCTGCTGCAAGTCATAGAGAAACACTGACATGACTTTCTAAATCCAAACAAGTTCACATTTACTACAGCTAGTGCAGCAGCAGCAACATCAGCATCCGCAGAGACAAATGATTCTTCTGACTTCTGGTGTTGAAATTGACATTGTACGGCAATATCGGAAAAATGTCACATATTGTAAAACTTCATCATTGTTGAGCTACCAGTAAATATTATTAGAATGCATCCAAATTTTGTGAGCATATCTATTTTAACATTAGGAACACATTTGGTGGGTGGGAAGATGAAAAATAAAAAAAATATTTTTGAGTGGCACCCCTAAAGTATGTATGTATGTATTTATTTAAGTATGTATGTATGTATGTATGTATGTATGTATGTATGTATGTATGTATGTATGTATGTATGTATGTATGTGTGTATGTATATATATATATATGTATGTATGTATGTATGTATGTATGTATGTATGTATGTATGTATGTATGTATCTGGCTTTTTATGACGCGACTTTTAAGAACCTCACAAGAGCGCTTAGCATGACAGTCTAACAGATCTAAAAATGTTATCGACTTCATTTTCTTAGCCTTGGCATATTATTCATTTATCCGTATACGGATGGTCATTCAGTCCCCCTTCCTCGTCCCCTTATCTTGCAACCGAAATTACACCGCCAGAGTAGACCTACACAATGTTGAGTTCGCAAGTGGAGCCGAAATTTCCAGACACCTTTCCCCTCTGGTCGGGATTTGAATCTACGACTTTACCGTTGACAGTACTGCACACTAACCACTAGACTGCAATCGAAGACCAACCAACCGACGTACATAGAGTACGTGGGATACCTACCCATCTGGATGAATTTGGTTGAGAACGGCTCTAGACCCCCGCTTATCTGAACAGGGTCTCCTACTTTTATATTCCATTTGCCCGTAACTCCACTATGCAGAACTGCGCTTTCTCGGTGGTGGGTCCCTCGACCTGGAATGACCTCTCTCTGAGCTTCGCCTTTTTCCTAGGACCTTCTCCATTTTTTTTCTCACATAAGACTTTTGCCTGTGCTGGTGTTGAGAGCGCCTCTGAGTAGTTTTCTTTAAGGGGCGCTATATAAATGTTCGATGTGAATGAGTGAATGAAATTGGGTGCTTTTGCTGGCAGCAAGACTGCAGGGTTGTCGGCAAGGGTACTACATTTATGCGTGGCAGGCCTCGTGGGACCAGTGAATTTATCTACACGCCGAAGTGAAAGAAAGGAACAAAGGCCAGCACACACGGTGCATTATTAATGGGGGTGAATCAAGGACAACGCACCGAAAAGAATCCTTCCACGGTGTACGCAATAGGCGAGGGCCCGATGCGATTGACCCTGGCGCCGTGTCTTAGCGTGGATCCGGTGCGTTAAGTAGTAGCCTATATTATGATGATGACGACATTGATGACGATGACAGACGACGCCTCTCTCTCTGTTGTCACGATGACCGTTCGCCATGCAAGACCATAAGCCAATATTTATTCATCAAAGTCCGCGCTTAAAATTGCGGAATTTCGCGGCGGAGAAAGCGCCCTCACCACGGGAAATCGACTGCACGGACGACTGTAACGACGAAAACTAAGGAAGGAGGGAGGGAGGGTGGATGGACGAGGGAGGGAGGCATGGAGGGATGTGGACGGAGTGGAGGAGGCATGGAGGATGGACGGAGGAGGGAGGCATGGAGAAGTGATGTGGACAGGAGGAAGGAGGAGGAGGATGGGCAGGACGGAGGTGGTGAGGTGGAGACTGGAGGGCAAGGGAGGTGAGGTAGACGATGTACAGAAGCAGGAGCGTCATTATCATCCATAATAGGAGGAGACAGGCAAATCTGCGGATGACAACTGTCAGAGATACACGGGCCCGAGGGCCCCC
>JACEVL010004082.1:0-11295 GCA_020284085.1 Aporrectodea caliginosa
CCTTTGTTGGTGTTTTTGAGTAAAACTTGAGAGAAATATGAGGGAAAATGCAAATTATAATTTATTATAAACAGAAAAAGAGCCTTAAGGCCAACATGAATACAGATGATCCCTTGAGGCCGCAGAAGAGATATTATTAGCCACAAGAAAAGCTTTTTGGCAAATATAATGATATTGTAGAGAAAATGCTATTGAAAGACTCTCTGTAACAATTAACTGCTTGGACGAACTCCACATCAAATCAAATCAACTAAAGAAGGAAATCTACTTCTGAATGAAAGAAAAATGAAAATGTGTCAATGTGTCCAATATCCAAATAAGCTTAATGGTTATCCAAATAAAATACGACAGCAATATGACTACATAACATAAAAGATCCGTTATGTTATTTCCGTCCAATATCTGTAACTCCCGTTATAACTAGGATGGTCGAGAGGAAATTGGTGCATCGCTTAATCTACGCAGCATTTATAATTCCTCCAGCGCTACTCGCAGATCAGTTTGCCTTCAGGCCAAGAGGATCAACGACAGCGATGGTTATTACTCGAATCCAAAAACTGCTTAATCAAGTGTTGGAGGGAATCGAACGTGTCTCTGGCATGAAGATCCATAGGGCAATCATAAGAAATGACCTCCAAGCAACCAATCACGACGTGGAAGAAGTCCTGGTCTCCTGCAGTCTAGCCTTACACGTCCTCAGAATACTCAGTTCGTACGGTCTAGTGGCGCCTTCTGCCGGGTTGCTGATGCCACTGTCGTCTTTTGACTCATGTATGCCGCCCAAGCCTGGTGGGCTCTCACAACGGCCAAGGACCGTAACAGACTCGACAGACGTCTGTTGCGAATCAGGCATGCCAGATGTCTTCCTCCAAATTCGCTGGGAGTCGATCAGCTGGTGCGTGACGCCGATGCCAGACTACTGAAGACTGTGATCAGGAACGAGTTCCATGGATAACACTGTAAAGACTGACTTGCATGTAGATTAGATTGGATCAAGTAGGATTGGATGAAACTGGATTATGTCTCTAGTTCTTGTCAGATTTACCACAAGTCGGAGATTACTGTGTACAGCAACAACATTTCGCATAACTTAAAAATTCAGATAACTTTTATAAATTTTATTTCTTAAACTCTGCTATTTATTTTTCAAATGATGAAATTAAATAGTGACGTAAGTTAGCTGAATCCTTGAAGATACAGAGACAAAGTAAAATACATCAGAGAAAAAAATTAAACAAATAATAACCTACAGTAAATATATAAATAAAGTTACATAAAACAATAAAAACTGAGGAAAAAAAAACAACGACAGTTTTTCAGCAAAAAATAAATTTTTTTTACAGCTATTGGTAAAAGCAAGCGTCAACATCCAGTTGTTCGAACTTGAGCGATGTGTCAATGAGCAAGAACATCAACGAAGAAGAGAAATCAGACACGCAACTGGAAATTCGAGAAAGTTTTTCAGCAGCCTGTGAAGCTATAATATTTATTTCAAGCTGGTTTGACTGAAAAAGAAACTGAAAATATTAAACAAACTGAAAGGAAAAGATGAAGATAATTATGGAAGGTAAAGATCAGAAAGATGCACCTAAGTGTGTTGAGGATGAGAGAAATCTTTCTTCTTATTCCGCTGACAATTTTCGCAATGTTGATGTCACGGAGCAAAAGTACTTTGGATCGTACTTTGAATCATTGAAATGAGAAGATTCCAGTCTCTGGATTGAAAAAATTTACTAAGGATTATAAGTAGCAATATTTAAGATAGAAAATAAGGTGAAATTCTTGACAAAAAAACGACAAAAACGTGGACAATATCGTTAAAGCACTCAAATATACGGCTCTTTTGCACACCTTTTATCCCATTTTCTTTAAAATATATATATTTCACTTTCGTACAATCAGTAATAAGAGTCAGGCTTCCAAATTGTCGTTTAATTTAATACAACAAAACTGATGTAATAAAAACAGTTTAAAATTATCTATTAACACTTTAACGACGAGTGGCATTGGTTTCTCAGTTGCCTTTAGTGCACTATCGTCGTGAAAGTGTTAATAAACCTGCTGGAGTCCTCTTCTCCGAAAGAAATAATTTATCAAGATTACGATGAAGCTTGTTCTAGAACAATTTAAGATTTGAAAATTAGGTAAAATTCTTGGGAGTAATTTCTGATAGGAAATTGATTTGAAAACCTCACATTGATTATGAAATTGAAATATGAAAAGCACTGACTGTACACTGTCGGTTGAAGGATCAGACAGAGAGAGGGGAGGACTGGCCACCAGCCCTGATATGCCGAGGCTAAGAAAATGAAGTTGCCAACACTTCATCACCATAGCTGTTCATCGGAGTTAGATTCTTCGTCTTGATCATGACCAATTAGCCTTATTGTCATTGTCATAACACATAATAATATGATCAGTGACAACTGTTTAGAATAACTTCGGTCGACGTCAATGGCTTTTGATCTCATAAGATGTCGTTAAACCATGGAATAAAAAATCGTTTGGTATCAAATATTTAATATCTATCAAAACATTTATCCTAGTAGGTGAATCATAAGCAGTGTAAGATCCTTTATGTCCTTAAAGAGTGAATATTTGCGAAAGTGTAAATTTCTGTTTAACACCTTTTATTAGTATCTTTTGGATGCTATAAGTTACTCATTTTCATTGCATTGAGTGAGTATGAGTACAGTACTGCTGAAATGATCTCTGTCGAAGTAAACAGCTTTCGTTGCCATAAATGCAATTAAACTCTGGATCCATCCATTGTATAAAACGACATAGATCCAAACTTGGAAGTTTGGTATGTTATAAGTAAAATAAGTTCAACGTCAACGACCCTGGCGGTCGCCAGGTGTCAACACTGATAATAATAATAATAATAATAATAATAATAATAATAATAATAATAATAATAATAATAATAATAATAATAATAATAATAATAATAATAATAATAATAATAATAATAATAATAATAATAACAATAATAATAATAATAATAATAACAATAATAATAATAATAATAATAACAATAATAATATATAATAATAAACCCATTATTGCTTAACTCCGCCACTGCCGTTAAAGTGTAGTGCCAGTCCCAAGACTCATATAGGAGGCCGATGTTGATAGTCTTTGTTATGACACAGCGTCGTTAAACAAAAAACACAAAAACCAGTTAAGTAAAAGTTTTAACCTGTTAAGCGCCTCTTCTTAGACTGAATTGTTTGTCTAACGCAATAATTATAATCATTTTTTAGTAATCGGCAGATAAATGGTAAGGACAATTCAAAACAATTTCCTGTCGCCGTAGACAGCTTTTGTTCATTAATTCCAAAAATTTATATAGCGCCCCTTCAGATTCCTACTCAGAGGCGCTCCCTGCGCTATTCTGAATGATGTTAGAGTCTATATGACTAGACGGTCAGTTTCCACAAGATATCGTTAAACTGTTGGAACTACCTTCGTCAAACATTAACCTACCAGAACGATTTCTTGAACACCTTTTAAGTTCTATCTTTGTCCTTGAATCAGAGAAGTGCACAGTAATGCGACATAAATAGTGAGCGTTCCACAAAATCCATAACTGCATGCTACTGTGATTCTGAAATCTTCGTAGACACCTTTAACACGCGACAATCTGTAATTATATATTTCTATAACGCTATACTTCTTGACTCTGATGATTCAGCCATATAGGAATTTGCCACTGTTCATACTCTGCCTGTGCCAGTCCCAAGCTGCATGAAGGAGGAGGGAGATGCTAATGATCTTTGTTATCACACAGTGACTTCATAGTTCCGCATGTCGCTCTGCTACTAGAGAGCGTCGGGCTTTCTCGATCGTTGGTCCTTCTTTCTGGAATAGCCTCCCCTCAGACCTTCGTTCTCTCCCGCAAGACCTCTCTGATTCTTTCTATAGACTGCTTAAGACCTTCCTCTTTGACCGGGCTTGAGTGGAGAGCGCCTCTGAGTAGTTATCTTGAAGGGTGCTATATAAATTCCATAGATAGATAGATAGATAGATAGATAGATAGATAGATAGATAGATAGACAGACAGACAGACAGACAGACAGACAGACAGACAGACAGACAGACAGACAGACAGACAGACAGACAGACAGACAGACAGACAGACAGACAGACAGATAGATAGATAGATAGATGATAAACTAAACTAGACATTCAGCATTGTAATAGAGCTGTACATATCCAATATGTCGACGGCAACGGCCGTGGTTGTAATAAGCTGTGGTTTAACTATGGATCCAATCCAATTCAACCATATCCATGACTGTGGTAGTGCCGGTCACCAGTCTCCAGAAATGAGGAGGTCGACGCTATTCATCGCAGTTATGTCACAGTGTCGTTAAACAGCAGCTAACCAAACAAATCTGTCCTTAACTCCGCCACTGGTCGTATTCTGGTAGTGCCAGCCGAAGCTGGAGAAAGGAGGAGGACGACGCTAATCACCTTTGTTATAACCAATCAACTATGTACATGTCCGTCACCACTCAGCATGAGATGAAGAGAAGAGAGTCTCGTAAGATAGCTAGGAGACAGCCATGGGCATGAAGTGTTAACGACTTCATTTTCTTAGCTTTGGCATGTGTGGGCGGATGGCCAGTCCTCTTCCTCGCCGTCTCATCTTCCCAAAGACAGTGTACGGTCAGTGTACTCATTATAGTTGAGTTGACTAGTGGTCGCTTTGCAGGTTGGACAGAAATCTCGAACCAAATTTTCACACTGGCGGGATTTGAACCCACGAACTCTCAATTGACAGTCCAGCTACACACAATCGACCACCCCAAACTGTACGAAATTTGAACGAGTCGACATAAACGGCCTTTGATGATATTAGATGTAGTAAAACATTCGAATCCATCGAACTTCGTGCAAACTTTGCTAGTTAATTAAAAGAACAGCAGCAACTATGTTAGCCGCCCCTATTATTGTGCATGCTTTTCTGTTATCGTTGATGTTTTCTGCACGATAGACGTCAACGGTCTCTGTTGTCATTAGATCTATTTTAAAGGAAGAACAATCATTACAAAAACTCGTCAATTCAAGTGTAATGTTTACAGCTACGGAATTTTTTTTATCGACCTCAAGGAGGTTTTGATGTTGTAAGATGTCGCAGAATTGCATCCCATCAATTATAGTAATGTTAATCCGCGTACGTCTACTTAGACACCTTTAAAACGCATGCATGCGGCTCTATAATAATTGCAATCGCGTCCACTTAACATTGTATAAGTAGGCCTATTCTTTTTAAACTGTTCATGTTAGATACATGAACAGTTTAAAAAGAATAGGCCTACTTTAAACAATTATAATACATGTATACTTTGGATAATGAACATTTTGGTTATAGTGTGCTGTAAGATACGGCTGAACAAGTTTAAAAGAATAAGAATACCTTAAATCACCTCATAATACATATATGCTTTGTTAGTTAATGAAATTTGTCAGTACATAATTATCATTGACAGTATGAGATGAGCTACTTTATGTTGTAAAAATATTGAATATTAGTGAAATTGTAAAGTTTCTTCTGTTCTGACACCCTGGCACTGGTGTCGTTCCGGATGCGTTATAAGTTTCTTGGTTATGATTTGTATTGTATATTTTCTGCATTGACGCTCAACGGCCTTTGATGTCATAAGACGACGTTAAACTGTGGTTATAATATAAATAACTTAACATTGTGATGTTTTTCATATATTATGTTCCTTAGAGCGAATTGAACAATATTGCGTCGTTAACGTTGCACCAGTTGCTAAAATTGAGAGAACGTCATTTTCGGAATTTTAATATAAAACTTTCACCTAAGAATATAACGATTTGTGTATTGGTTATCTGTTGTGTGGACCTTACGATATCCATCGCCGATAAAAAAAATTGAAGATAAACATTTTGTTGGTACTACTATTACTCTTTGCAAGAGAGTAACTCTAATCAACTTTCTTATGACATAGCGTCCTTAAACTGTACCAGCGAATGGTTTTTTAGAAGGCACTAGCGACTGAACGAAAATTAGAGTTATATACAGTCTGGAAGAAACGATTTAAAGGTGTTTAAATGCTCAATAAACAAGGACGACGACTTATCATCTTTCTTATGACACAGCGTCGTTAAACAGTAACCAACTGCCTTGATATACTTGTATGTTAATCATTTTATAAACAAGGTAAGGTCGACGTCAACGACCCTGGCAGTCACAAGTTGTTGTTACAACACTGGATTACAAAATAAAACCGTAATTATCTAACTGCGCCATTGCTGTAAGTTATAGTGTAGTGCCAGTCGCAAGATTAGATAAAGGAGGAGGGCGACGTTAATCGTCTTTGTTATGATACATTGTTGTTAAACAGTTCCCAATTTAACCTTTTAAGCGCCTCTTCTTAAACTGAAATGCTGGGCTATGTAATTATCACCAATTTCGCGCAATCGGTAGATAAAATACAAAAGCAGGGCTAGATTGTTCCATACATAAATGTGCTTCCATATGAATGATCGACTGCATTACATCATGTTATACAAACGGTACGTTGGGAAAGGGTTAAAGTGAATGGTGAACACTACGGCACGAAGAGCAGAAGATCAGCATGGATGCGGGATCGATTCCCGCTATCCTCCCAAAGGTCCACTCAGCCTTACATTCATCAGATGGCGTTGGCAAAATGAGCAGTAGGACAGATGGGCGCCATATAGTAAAACTTGTGATCATCCGTTCATACTGCGACTTGTAATCATACTGTGTTCATGTCAGTTTGAGTCAATAAACGAAGGTTATTCTTAAGTGCTGTTCAAACAATTTTCTATAGACGTCAATAGCCTTTGTTGCTATAAAATGTCGTTAAAATGTTGGATCCAATTAAAGTCCGCCTAAAACCAACCAACCAGAACGGCTCTTAAACACCTTTTAAAAGTCTTATAAAAAAACCAGAGGCGGAGAAGCCACCATTTAATACACCGTGGAGCATATTAAAACGCTAGCATCTCCGTGAAATCGATTACTGCTACTGCATTACCTAAATGTGTTTAGACTAGGGGTCTGCGGGTATACCCGTACCCGCGGGTTTACCCGTACCCGAACCGTACCCGCGGGTCGGGTACGGGTCGGGTAGACATTTTACGGTCGGGTCGGGTACGGGTGGAGCATTACGGGTACGGGTATACCCGGTTTACCCGAACTGAAGTTTTGGGGTTACATGTAATTGTGTCTTTCACCTTCAGAGACTTACTTCTGGCGGGATTCTGTTCAAGTACCATATCCTTGTGTTGACCTATGTCCGTGCGCCTTAGTGAGTTTGACATTCATTTACAAATGCCCAATTGACAGTTACAAAATAGCTTGTTTCCATTAGCACAATCCGATCGTAGAGTTTTTACATATGTCTCATCTGAGTTTCAGTCCCGACAGCCTGTGTCGGAAAGGGTTTCTGCCCCCGAGCGTGGCAGTCCAGCAGCCATGTTTTCTTTAAAACAGGTTGATGCAGTCTAGGCATAGTTGAAACACCAAGTCGTTGTAACCCCTTTCCCTCTACAAATGCTTAAACTATTCAAATAGTGGTATTTTGTTAAAACTGCCGTGTTATGGCTGGCTGCATAAAAGTTATTATATTTTTAAATCGCCCGAGGTTCTAAGAAACTATCCGAAGAGTTTTGTCGTTCTGGAGTTAAAGGTCATCTTCACCAGTCAAATGTGCAAACGTGCAATGAAAAGCAACAGCATTGTTGTGTGAATAAGAGCAAAAGGCGTGTTTTGGGTTTAAAAATTTATTATTTTATTATTATTATTTTATTGTTATTATTATTATTATTATTATTATTATTATTATTATTATTATTATTATTATTATTATTATTATTATTATTATTATATTATTATATTATTATTTATTATATTCATTATTATTCCCGTGATCATCAGCCCATTATTATTACTACCACATGTTGTAAGACCATTGGACTGGTAGGGACTGGTAGTCCTATTAATTACGTGGCGGGTACAGTACGGGACGCGTATCCGGGGTACGGGTGGGGTTGGGTAGTATTTTCGAGTACGGGTCGGGTACGGGTACGGGTAACGGGCCTGTGTTCGGGTCGGTCGGGTAGAAAAAAAGCTCTACCGCAGACCTCTGTTAGACACCCTTCATGCACTCATCTCTTGCTATATATTTCTCGGTTGCGTTAACGGATATGTTTCTGGGCATTAGCGAAGGTTAACACTCGTATTGTTTGTAATGAACTGGAATTATACGGACCTCTGTCGGCTGGCGCTCCCAAGAATGCCGCCACTTGTGTGCACATGCATCTGAAAGGTCAGAACAACGGCGAGACACTGTCTGCGTGATCTTTGCAGCCCAGTGTCCGACGTTGCAGCGCGTCGGGCACTTCGTTCTCCGACGAGGGGTGAGCTCTTAGTTCCACGGGCACGCTTGGCTAATTTAAACACCCGTGCTTTTTCGGTTGTGGGACCTTCCACCTGGAATGACCTCCCTAAGCTCCCCTCTTTACTTTAGCCAACCGTCAGGGTTCTACAAGTCCCTAAAATCTTTTTTCATCTGCTGGGCCGGGAGGCTTCTGATGATTTCTTGAAGAGGGGCTATATAAATGCTCTGAATGAATGAATGAATGAACTGTCAGACACCGTACGCTTATCAAGGCCAGTGAGTGACATCCTGGTCGTCAAGGTAAAGACATTCTGTTAGACACAAAATAACGTGAGAGTTCCGAAGTCATCGGCACTCCTAAGCGTTGAGACGGGTACTGTACCGCCAAATAGAATCTAAATCGGGTTTCTAACATTCCAAACCTACAATTATATACCACCATCCACTCGCTGTTCTTTGTAATAACTGTCGCTAGACCACGTCGCCAGATACTCCAGGAAGAACCAGAAGTGCTAGCGTGTTCGCTAGCGTGTGTTCGCTAGCGAACATAGGCACACGGAAATGTGAAAAGAAGGACGAAACAAAGTACGAGGGGGAGAAAGATGTTAAAAAAAACAAAACCAGGCGTTCAAAGAGAATCTGCTCAGAGGCAAAAGTGAGCTATACCGAAATCGCCGAACGCACTGTGTATTCTACGCCAACAAGACGAGAGGCCATGTCTGCAAACTCACACACCCGTTTAAGAATTACTATGATTGATTTCTCTGTTACGCGCTTTTGTGCAAGATTCCTATTTTTTGGCGCGCTATAAATGAAAGCCTAATAATAGTAATAATAATAATTGGGTTCGGTCCTCCAATTGAACACCTTTAAAACGCTTGTATTTGACGGTATAATAATCTTAATTTCGTCCATTCAACATTGTTGCTTTCCGTAAATTTGTTGTAATGATGTTATATTGATAGGATTTTGTAAAATGAATGTAACTCCGCCACTGTTCGTACTCTGGCAGTGCCAGTCCGAAGCAAGTTCAAAGGAGGAGGGCTACGCGAATCATCAGTGTTATGATATTATAGCGCCTTTACACCAATTGCGTCATGTGCCCGATAGACCCAGTCATCCAGGGTAAAGTAACGTCGTAGTTGATGGCCAATGAAGCCAGAAGTTGTCGCTATACATATTTTATGCTTTTCGTTTCCCCCTTAGACACATCGAAAAGCCTTCTTATTGACTCTCGTGTGGAAATAAATATCAGTTTCGTTGAAAATAAGCCGTAATAAAATTATGCCAAAATAATTTTTGTAAACGACAACGGCCTTTGTTGCCATAAGCTGTCGTTAAACTCTGGATCCTCCTTCGTTAAAATGGCAAGAAGAGGAGATAAGAATATTCTTTAATTGACCAATTGCTATCCACATTTTGGTGTTCAGGCATGGTAATTAACAAAAACCATACATCAAATCATCCATTGAGCTTTTCAAGACAATACAATACTCTCACATCCCACGTATTATTTTAAATAGGTCTATGATATATCATCCTTATGATGAAAGATTTCCTCTCATCAATCTGCCGGGGGGATTGTAGTTATGACCCGGGGAGATGGTAGGAGGTGGCTTTGTCCGGCGTGAGCAGGTCATGTTGTACATCCCCCATCCACCAGGACAGCAGTAAAGAGGCTGCTACGATCGGCTGATTGTAGGTTAATATAATATTCGTGAGTACATGTCGTGTTCGTCTCTGTAGAAAGCTTTTGAACCTTTTCATGAGACTCTATAATAAGCTTCAATATTGTTGAAACGTTAGGTTAGTGATTTCATCTAGCATGAAACGGTGAGATTCGAAGTGAACGGTCAAAGCAGCCGCAAGTAGTCGCTAAATATTGTTAATAGTTGCTGTAACATAATTTATTATAGAAACTGGATGTTATGATGCAAGGCATGGTCAGTATCAGCGGTTTGTCAATCAAGAAATCCTATTCAATGTAATCTAATTTAATCTAATCTACCAGTTACATTAATAATTAGAATCTAGATTCTGCTGGATTGGATTAGATTAGATTAGTCTGGGTATATGATTAGCACGAATTGGATTACATTGGACTCAACTTGGATCAGATAGGATCTGTTCAGCTTGAAACATACTTTAATAAAACTAACCAACCCTTAAATCTTCCTCTTAGCGGCAATCGTTTTTAAGTACTAAAGTTTAAAAAATATCTTGAACACCTGCGAAAAGCTTTCCTACGTCACCATAATAATCATTATAGCTACCGAATTCATTTTTAAAAAAATTTCTAAACGTTTAAATAACATTAATTTTTTATAGAAAACTTAAAATACTTAAAAAACTTTTTAAAATATTTAAAAAAAACTTTTACCAAAAAAAGTGAAATAGCCAAAAAAAAAGCTGAAATAAAAAAAAGCTGAAATAGAAAAAAAGAGCTGAAACAAAAAAAAAAAAAAAAAAAGAAAAAAAAAAATGGAATTAAAAAAAAAGGGCCAATGGCCAAACAGGTACATAGAAACACAAAGACGTCAACGGCCATAGTAGCCAAAGGATGTCGTTAAACAAATGGAATCATCATCATCATCTGCTAATAGAGCTGTAATATGCCAAAAATAATCTTTGTCGGCGGCAACGGCCTATACATAGTCATAAGCTGCCGTTAAACTGAGGATCCATTCTGAATCAATTATTATCAGTATTTCGCTCCAGTACCAAGTCTGGAGTTGAAAGGAGAAGGGTGACGCTAATCATCTTTGTGATAAAATGTCGTTGACCACCAACAGACTAAATGAATTAGCGATTGAACGAAATCAGAAATACATAGTCTCTGTAGAAACGATTTAAAGGTGTGTAAATGCTGGAGAAAGGGGAACGCTAATCA
>JACEVL010004083.1:0-10842 GCA_020284085.1 Aporrectodea caliginosa
GAACGCTTTGACGTAGCAGAGAGGTGGCGGAGAATTTGGTGACACAGATATTTTGGAGCAAGACCCAGTTAGATTTGAGCATGAGAATGAGAACTTTAAATTGGATGCGCACAGAGAGAGGTAGCCAATGAATTAAGTTGTTCAGCCATAAATGTAGAGATGTGAGAGAATCGAGGGATGCGAGCTATAAGTCTAGCAGCAGCATTCAGTACAGACTGAAGAGGAGATAGACAAACCTTGGGTAAGCCAACAAGGAGAGAATTACAATAGTCAATTCGAGAACAGACAAAAGCATGGACAGTTGAGGTGAAGGTAGAGAATGAAACAGATCTGCGAATATACCTACGTGTGTATATACCTACGTAAGCACATACATAATACTCATTGTATCGAGAAATTGAACACTACATTTATCAGTCTACACCATGGCCGCATACATACCCAATCTCTAGACTAAGTAATGTCAACGAGTGTCCTCGGTGGGTAATAAAAATACACAACTGAAACAAATTCCTGTACATAAACTTTAATATCCCTGACGTTTAAGTATATATATATATGAATATGAATAATGTATAGTCTATTATGTAGGCCTATGTATATATACACATATATATATATATATATATATATAATACTTATAGGGGGCTATTCAAAGTTTCGAGGAAACCGTATCTTTTTACTAAATCATGCTATGTCATATTAACCACTATACAGCTTTACCGAGTTCTGTGAACTATACTTTCAGCTATACTGATGTCTTGTCGAATAATATTTATTTCCTGTCATAAACATAGCTTACGACCACCATGACTATACATATGTTTGAGGGTTGACCTATATATATATATATATATATATACAAAATATATGTTGACATATATATATATATATAATCTTTAAGGCACAACCGTGAAAGTGTATTGCAGGCTATGAAAGAAGTTTTGTGATTAATGACACCACTGTGTCGGCAACGGCGTGGCTCAAAATAGAAGCGGGAACCATTTCGATCAATGATGAAACCGGTTTGTGAACCGAGTCCTTTTTCTGTAACCTATAGTTGATTTGTAAAATATAAACTATAGGGTAGATTTCAATATGAAAGGCCAGTGCATGGTGTGTGTGTGTGCGCGCGCGCGTGTGTGTGGCTGTGTGAAAAACTGAGAGAGTGGAAGAGAGTGAGAGATATTGTTTTAGATATATACATGGAGAGAGAGAGAAAAAAGAGAGACAGACATACAGACAGAGACACAGACACAGAGAGAGACAGACAGACAGACAGAGACAGAGAGAGAGAGAAAGACAGAAAGAGACAGAAAGAGACAGGGAAGAGGACGAGAGATATAGAAAACAGGGCAGAAAGATATGGAAGTATAAAGCGAGAGAAAGAGACATACAGTGGAACATATATGGACGAGGAGAAGGAAGGAAGGAAGGAAGAGAGAGAGAGAGACAGACAGACAGAGACAGAGAGACAGAGAGACAGACGGACAGCCTAGACGGACAGACAGACAGACAGAGAAAGAGAACAAGCGACATCGACAGACAGCCATGCAGCAAGACGTTCGAACAAGTTGCGAGACTATACAAGAGGCAGAGACAGAGACAGACAGACAGAGACAGACAGACAGAGAGACAGACAGAGAGAAAGTAAAAACATGGAAGTATACAGCTAACACAAAGAAACGTTCGACATAATGGAACAGCCAAACGAAACGATGAAACGAATCGTCTAATAACCTTTCAGTGCAGTCTTCTTTGCACGCTAACAGACATTAACTGGCGCCATATAATGAGCCGATGACGCAGGCTGTGTTTACCGGATGGGGATCATGGCTCGTTATTTCGCAGACGATAATTTTTCTACCTTATATCCACCCAAAGCGACATTATTACATACATGTATGCCTATTAGCATCTGCACGAAGATATGTGTCTTATATATATAAAGCATTTTAAAATAGGAACGATACTAACATGCATGCGTGTAAATATATGTTAACGACTGTATATCGGCTAAATAGGCCTATGTTTGCAAATTGCAACTGGCTGAAAATCAGTATTCAATTCAATTCAATTCTTTTTATTTTGAAACAGCAATAGAATTCACAGTATAATGCAATGACATGAATGACTTGTATGGTTTCAAAAAAGAAGGCCCTGAAGGGATCATTAGATCCCGCTAAATAGGGACCCCTAATTACGAAGTCATGTTGCATAAAAGAAAGCAAATCATATTCTTAAATATATAGCTGGATGAGTAGAATCCACAAAAGTACTAAGTTTCATATAATATTATACTAAATAAACCTTAACTAACTTAACTACTTCAACAATCACATGAAAAGAAAAAACCTAAGAGGAAACACCTTCAATAAATGACCGTCCGTTATGTCCTTCATCAATGATATTATTAGGCTACAGCAGGATGAGTGATGTATTTAAGAGTACTGCGTGTTAACTCTCGATTTCTGTTGCATCGCTTATTAATTTCTACGTGCACGCTCGCAATCGTAAACTCCAGCGCAGAACACAAGTTTCTTCAAATTGAAAAAATATGTATAAGCTCAATACACTGCTATTTAAATATATATATATATATGCATATATGTGTGTGTATATATATATAATATATATATTAATGAATCGCGCATGTATATTGCGTGTTTTCAGTATATTTGCATTTTCCCCGCAATCCGTGCAGCTTCAAATCTGTCTCCAAGGAAACCCTATGTTTTCTAAGTGATTCGTCCGCACAGAACACGTACAAACTTTGCCCTTGGTTGAAAGCATTGATCTTACTTCCATAGACGTCTATATATAGATGTATTTGCGTGTATATTGATCAAATGGTATACGTACGTATCTATATGCAATCTCGATTACCGTAATTTATGGTAATTTGGGTCATCTGCCAATCAGGGTCATGAAGGAAAAATCCGTATATATGGAAAATAGGTGACATTCGGATTTTTTATAACCGGTTATTCGTGCAGCTGTACGCAACGGCAAGTCTTTCAAGATCATACATGTACACACAAACACGCGCACACAGACACACACAAACCCGTACACACATACATACATGTATATTTATGAATATATACATAATGTACAGCATGCATAAGTAGGCTATGCGTGTGTGCGTGAACAGAAATGATCAATTATGCATTTTCATGGATTACTGAATGAATGAATGAATGAATGAATGAATGAATGAACGAATGAATGAATGAATGAATGAATGAATGAATGAATAGAATGAATGAATGAATGAATGAATGAATGAATGAATGAATGAATGAATGAATGAATGAATGAATGAATGAAAGAGCAAGCGAGCGAACGAACGAATGGACGAATAAATCTGCGTTTCTACAGTGTCCTCTAGACTGCACCCTCTCGGGCCTCTCCCCTTCATCCCCACCACCATCCCGCCCCAATTTCCTCGCGACATTTTATTCCGGACATAATTAATTAACGTTTAAATAAATCCTTTCACTTCGAAGTTTAATACGACGTGAAAAAATTATGCTGCGCCAACTCAGCCCTCCATGCTTATAGACCCGACTGCATGGTGTGGAAACATACGCCACAAATTTACCAAATCAACGAAGAGTATGCATTACAGCCGAGTATACATCTGTATTCGCGAATAGTTATTCTGCAGCGACATCTATATCCGGTCAAGCGTGGTCGTGCCCATAATTCTTCGGTGGCGCGGGCTTTCGTCCCATAATGACCCCCAGTCACGACCGGAGTGTGGAAGCCTTAATCCAGAGGGGCTGAGGAGAGGGGCGAGGACTTTCTGACCCCCATTCCACTCTTCACACAGGCCACTAATGATCGATGTTTTGCCTTCAACGTTAAGACTTTGTAACGCTCTTTTGGTGCATCTGTACACTATGTGGCGATATCACGGCCTGTTTTGGACGTAAGCCCAATTTCTTTATAAACCTTGGCCCTACACCGTAAACTCGGCACGACTCTAAGTTTGACCAGGCTACAAATTTGGCTCTGCTTTCAGTTTGGTCACGTTCACGCTAAATTTGACTAAATCTGAACTTTCTCCTATCTAAACTGCGTCTTAGGTAACTAACAGTTTTCCACTTTAAACTCGCTTCCACTCTAAACTTGGTCCTCACTCTTGCGTGGACCAACTATAAACTCTTGGTCCAACTCAAAACTTCGCCCAACTCTAGACCTGGTCCAACTCTAGACCTGGTCCAACTCTAGACCTGGTCCAACTCTAGACTTGGTCCAACTCTAAACCTGGTCCAACTCTAAACGTAGTCCAACTCTGAACTCGGCCCACTCTACACTTGGCCCAACCGTAAACCTAGTCCAACTGTAAACCTAGTGCAAGTGTGTCCAACTCTGAACTTGGCCCACTCTACACTTGAAACAACTGCAAACCTGTTCCAACGTGAAATGCAGCCCCAACCTACTCCACGCAGCTCTAAGCCTCGTCCCACTCTAACGTTGACCCCACTCTAGACTTGGCCCTTCGTATTGCTTATAATTTACACATATATGCAGACCATACATATTGAAATATATCCTTCACATTTACATCTACACGCATTCTATTCACATTCAGGGACGAATCAATTGCGTAATTCGTAGATTTAATGCAATTTTTGACCAGCATAAAAACTATGGCGCTATAAAAATTCATTCCGATATATGATTAATTTATCGGAAGCTCCGTCTGTCGTCTGGAGCGGCGTCGAATCTTTAATCGACTTCCGGTTCTATGCATTTATGATGCGCAATTTTCTAACGGCGCCATATTATGAAGTCAATTATTGATTCCCATGACTCTTAACAAGGGTGTGACCTTCTATGCAGAATGATGTGCATGCATATCATGACGGTAATATAATAATAATAATAATAATAATAATAGTAGTAGTAGTAGTAGTAGTAGTAGTAGTAGTAGTAGTAGTAGTAGTAGTAGTAGTAGTAGTAGTAGTAGTAGTAGTAGTAGTAGTAGTAGTAGTAGTAGTAGTAGTAGTAGTAGTAGTAGGCCCCTAGTAGTAGTAGTAGTAGTAGTAGTAGTAGGCCCCTAGTAGTAGTATAGTAGTAGTAGTAGTAGTAGTATAGTAGTAGTATAGTAGTAGTAGTAGTAGTAGTCAGAGCGTAGCCAGACTTAAATTCAAGAGGAGGCAAACTTCACAGACCAGTGGATAATTTTTCCCGATGACCTTTTTTAGATTTTTTATTGAACTCCGATTTTTTTTAGAAATTTAAGTCCGATGACCTTTTTAGACATTTTACACTTTGACGACTCCAACGACCTTTTTTAGAAATTTCACATTTTTCACTCCGAGATGACCTTTTTTTTAGTCATTTACACATATTTCAACTCCGATGACCTTACAAACTAACATTGAAAGTAAATTACCTGCAAAAACAGGCGCCTAACGAGACTTCGATTCTTCATTTCAAGAGGAGGCAACTTCACAGACCGTTGGCAAAATCTTGGTCATTTCAATTGAAACTCCACTATATAAAGCAGTAGCAGCAATTGCAGTAACAGTAGCAGTAGCAGTAGCAATGATAATAATAATCAAGGCCTAATAATAATAATAATAATAATAATAATAATAATAATAATAATAATAATAATAATAATAATAATAATAATAATAATAATAATAATAATAATAATAATAATAATAATAATAATAATAATAATAATAATAATAATAATAATAATAATAATGCTTATAATAAGTTAGAGTCTGATGGCAGCAAGGTACTTGTCGACTGCGGCTCTTTTAAAACACTGCTACATGTAATTCCACCAACTTAGTGGTCCAGTCTTCAACTGCAGTCTCTCCGCATAGGCCTATGATATGCGAACATTATGAAAACTGACCATATGGCATATAGTGACCGCCCTTGACCATGCATGGTAGTCATCATCATCGTAAAATCGCCATCCGAAAGCAAACTGGAATTCGTTCATTTGGTTTTTATGCTACCTCGTGGCCAAATAAACAAACTGTCCTCATGCTTATATTAGCATCTCATTCCCCTATACCGCGGGCATAAAATTTAATGGCTCGTTACATTTTTATAGGACTTAATGCAAACGCGTTGTTTTATCTATAAATTTCACTCATATCGACAAATCTGTCGGTGGCCTTATTATTTATATGTATGTGTATGTGTATATGTAGGTGTATGTGCTTATGTTTGCTTGTATATGTATATGTATTTGTATAACTGGACAAATGTTTTGGCCGGGTAATATCAGTATTCGTGATCGTAATAGTAATCGTAATCGTAGTCGTAATCGTGACAGTAATCGTAATCGTAATAGAAATCGTACTACGGTACTTGTAATCGTGATCGTAACCGTATTAAACTCAAAATTTCTAAAGCTTCACTTGTAAGCTAAGTTCAGAGCATGAGCTCATTCACAATCGCTGCGTCGCGTCAAAGGGGTTGTCGAGAAATATCAAATGGAAATCCAAGTTCGGTTGCCAAAGACACCAGAGAGAGTTTCTATCCGTTCCATATTCGCCCCTAAAAATATTAGGCTTCTTGGTACATAGGCTACATATATCCCGACACACAACCCACAACAGTTCTATATTTCCTCTCTCTTCGTGGACCTCCCCCTCAGCAACCGCGGTTCTTATCCTTCACATTTGTTTTCTTTGCAGACAACCCCTCTGACTTGGCGCGAAGTTCGTGAAGTATTACCGTGTTCCCTTTCTGTAGGCCTATAAATTAAACTCAACGCATTCAATTAATCGGATATAATATCGCAGAATCTTTTTACATGGATGGATAATTCGTCGCTACTATTAATAAAGCAAACTAATTTTGCATATGATCTCTCTCAAAAGTAATTGAGTTGGTCCAGGGTATGCACTGATGAGTTTATTGGTAATATTAAACCCCACATGCTTGAATCTCTACTCAAAAGCTATCGCAGGGCATCCATCATACAGCACATTGACGAGCGCCACGTGCGAGAAGCATTCCAGTGTTCTTTTCTGTATGACGACGGATTGTCCAAAGAAAGAAACGAGTCCAGTTTCCTGAGTGTTCTAAATGCGAATTCACGATTACGAAATCCAAGTCTTCATTAAAGAATGTATCCACCACTGTGGCTGACTGCAGTTTTCTCTCAGCAAAACTCCCTCGTTCCCAAACATCCATAATACACTTTCCCTTAGTATTCTTTTTGAATCACGAACTCACTAATAATTAAGTTATCTTTATTAGCACGAGCTCATACTTTTTAGAACAATGCATACAGTGACAAAAAGTAGCACAATATCAGTACAAGAATGTAGCGAAACGCGTTCTCTTGCAAGACTTTTGTCTTGTTAAAGCGCGATATAAATTTTCATCTGTATTGTATTGTATTGTAACAAAAAACGATGCAATATTAATATGTCTAATTTATATACAGTTATATCGTAACCTATAATGAAGGCTTCTGTAGCGCCGTTTTCACAATGTATCAGATCACCAGGTTGTTTGATTGATTTGCTGATGTCTTTTATGCGCTTAAACCCAGGGATCCTTAACAAATCCATGAAAACGAGATACCACCGTTTGAAAACCGCTGCCCTGACCGATATAAACTAGTACATATTAAGAGTTTAAGACAGTTTGAAAATGTTTGCAGTATGCTGCAGAGTCGAAAGCAACAGAACATAAATGCAATGGAAGACTGTTCGAGAAAGATGGTCCAACCCATGTGAAGGCAGAACGGAAAATTAAATAATTGAGATTTTAATAAATATAATTAAATAATATACTAAAAGGTTTTCAATAAATTAACGATTTTTTCGGATTCAATTAATCTTATATGATATCAAATCCTTTAAACTGAATGAATTCATTAAGATTTTAAACAAGTAACCCAATATCATATACAGTTTTGCAATATTAAACAAAAACACAGGCCAGCAGAAAGAAATTCCTGGCCCCTTTAGGCAGAGCAGTCACGGCCTCTACACTATCTTTAGGCTCTATGAGAAAAATTATATAAAAAAACAAATTGAAATAATAAAAGTGTGAGTATGACCTAGGATATTATATTTATATATACAAATAATAAAACTATGATTTTACTAATCAGATGCTTGAAGTTTAAACTGATTGTAGTTAAGTGTCACTAATATTTAAAAAGGCATAAATCATAAACTTTGTATAAATGATTATTATATTTTTCATAAGTTCATTGCGGGCCCATCCCAGGCCCCTAACAGTCGCCGGGTCCCTGAGCATCTACGGCCCCCTCCCCCACCCCTCTCGGCGGGTCTGCAAAAACATTCAAATTCAATTACGCTTTTCTCGTTCGAAGTAACATCAAGAATTTCCTGACGGAATTTGTTTTCTTTATGCGCATAAGATTATCTCGTCGTATATTGACATGAAACGCACGACATGACATCCAACGGACGTCGTCGTCGGAAATAATATATGCGCTGTCAAAACTCAGCATGTCTGTTAATGTCATATACTAGTGTGCATAAAATCATTTATATACACAAATTCTCTGATAACAGAGTTCCTTTCACCAGACACTTCATGGAGAAGGAGGAGGATGACGCTTCTGAGGCGACGCTCGTGAAGAAGCTGGTGCCCTGCGCTTAGCTTTAGAGTAGCACTTAAAAATGTGGAGTTCAGTCAGCTAACGATTCCAGTGGCATCAAAGTGGCATTTTATGGCATCCAAGTGGCATCTTATAGCACCAACGTGACATCTTGTGGCATCAAAAGTGGCATCCAAGTGGCACCTTATAGCATCAGAGTGACATCTTATGGCATCAACGTGACATCTTGTGGCATCCAAGTGGCACCTTATAGCATCAGAGTGACATCTTATGGCATCAACGTGACATCTTGTGGCATCAAAAGTGGCATCTTATGGCATCAAAGTGGCATCTTATAGCATCAGAGTGACATCTGATCTCATCAAAGTGACATTTTGTGGCATCAAAAGTGGCATCTTACGGCATCAAAGTCCGTTAACGTCTACCAGCAGTGTTTCAATGTTTCCACTGCATAGACAATGTTTCAGCTCTAGAAACTTCGCATTTCCTGCGCCAGATTCAGACAAATTGTGTCTGGCCACACTATACTTCCAGGCGAAGAAACAGCGCTAGATAATTATGCGAGTGAGGGGGAGCCAGATGGAGGCGCACTTGCTGATTCAAATCATCGCCGAGCAATTGTTTGGCCGTCACCGGTTGACTTCAAGACATCAACGGAAATGTCAGATTTAATTGATTTCAAACAAGACACAGATTAGGACGCATCACGACTTCTGCATCCTCACCACGCATCAGCATCTACATCAGAACCACCAGTAGCAGCAGCAGCAACAACAACAACACCTTGAACGTCAGTGGCATCAGCATCCCCTTGACAAAGCAACATCATCATTGTCATCTATACAAACGCCATCATCATCATCATCATCATCATCATCATCATCATTATCATCACCATCATCACCATCACCATCATCATCATCATCATCGTCATCATCATCATCATCTTTTCTACCATCACCATCATCATCATCATCATTATCATCATCATCACCATCACCATCATTATCGTCATCATCGTCATCATCGTCATCATCATCATCATCTTTTCTACCATCACCATCACCATCACCATCACCACCATCATCATCATCATCATCATCATCATCACTATCACCATCATCATCGTCATCATCTGCCTGCCTGTATTTCTGTCCGTCTGTCTCTGTATCTGTCTGTCTGTCTGTCTGACTCAGTTGATTTTCAAATTCTGACTGTCTACCTGTCTGTCTGTGTTAATTTGTCTACCTGCCTTTATGCCTGTCTGCCTGTTTATTTGTCTTTCTGTCTGTCTGTCTGTCTGTCTGTCTTTCTGTCTGTCTATCTGTCTGTCTGTCTGCCTGGCTGGCTGGCTGGCTGTCTTAATATCTTGATATATGTCTGTCTGCCTATTTTTCTATCTCTGTATATACTTCTGACTCTCTGCCTAAATTCATATTTTGTCTATAGCTGTCTGTCGCTATGTATAGAAGTCTTGTCAGTTCAGGATGTAGACAGGTTGCCTTAGCAACTGTCAATCAAACACGTGTTTTACAAAATGGAACATTGTCAATCTCAGCCGAATAAATCAGACAACCGCATCCATTGACATCACAAAGGACAGCCTTCACGAATGTATTACTAATTATATATATATATATATATATATATATATATTATGTGGCGTGTTATGCTAGAGAGAAACTGCTTTAAGAGTCCCGAGTAATATAAAACATGATTTATTATCTATGTACAATGAAATATTATACCTTTCAAACAACGGCAGAACAGCAGACAAAACGATACAGCATCAAGACCGTCCAAACAAACAACCCAGCAATCCTAACAGAGGATTCATACGCAGACGTCGAAGCGGATACAAGGGTCATCCAAGAAGGAGACCAAACGAACATCCGAATCGAATACAAGGGTCGTCCAAGAAGGAGACCAAACGAACATCCGGTACGATACACGAACAGACTGGCGCTAACAAGAGGATCCTAAAACCAGTCTGCTCTCTACATGCTTATCGGACGACTTTATAGGAAACATTATGGCGCCAAAAGTATTAGGCGCGCAACCAATCCTATTTAACTACCACGTGCTATGTACGCACGTGCTCTACCCAAGCGCCTACATACAACATATCCTCCCTCCTGAATGCGAGGCAACCCATAGGTTGACGAAGACTATATAATGTTCAGAAAGTTCTGTTAAAAAATAAGAAAAAAAATTTTTCAAAAAAAAATGTTTTTCTTTTCAAACTAAAACAATTG
>JACEVL010004084.1:0-11377 GCA_020284085.1 Aporrectodea caliginosa
AAATTTTATCCCCGGTTTTAACCTTTTTTCCTTTTGGCTTTGGCCTTTTGGGCCTTATTGCGGACTGCCTGGCTATTTTGGCTTGATCTGATGAAGCGCCAGTGTATAAGCTGGTCTTTCGACTTGGCTTTTGTGTGGCGTTGAGAAATTTGGAGGTATATAGTTAGGCCTACATTAGGGTGGTGTGAAAAAAGCGAAAATGAGAATTCCGAAAAGTAATAGCAACCAAAAGTTGCATAATGGCATGGGGTCAAAAAATGTCTAAAAAGTTTTTAAAAATTTTAATGTCTTCTGCTGCCCCCAGAGGGCCAAAGTTACGAAAAATAGCGTTTTTCACAGAAAATTGCAGGTTTTCTTTTACAATATTCTAATTGAAAATTAATTAACTGCCATTCAATATACCGTTGGAAAGACCTCTTAAAAATGAATACATTCCATTTTGATCGTGAATTATTGCGAAATGTCGAAGCATAAAAGCTACAAAGTCTACTCGTTCTAAAACATAGTTTTCCATGTTCGAACCACAGACAGGAACTACGGCGGACAGTTCTACCCCATCTGAGAAATGTATCTCTGTTCAACTGGTCCACTACCTTGACCTTCACTCACTCATGCCTTCTCTTCAGTCTAGATTTAGGAAATCCACTCGACGGAATCTCTTATGGTGAGTCTTCTAGTAGATATATTTCATGCTGTGGACTGTGGCCATTAGGGCGTGTCGATTTTGGCAACTTTCAAATTCCAAAAATGCTGTAGTGCTAAAAAGTTGTGACATGACTTAGTAAGTCAAAAGATATTTTGGTAAAATTAATATTATTTAGTTTTGCTTGGTAAATAACTACATGAAATATTTACTTTTTTAACGTTTTTAGTGAATTTCCAATAATTCTTAACTTGTCTGATTAAAAGTTTTTTTGTGGAAAAATATTTGGTAAAATTGCATAAAAATCATTGGAAATGATTGCCAGGTACTTGCAGTTATATTCTATACTAATATTATTTTTATTATTTATTTATTAAACTGTATATACAAATTATATACATATATATAATTCACTAATGTTGTGCAGTAGCTGTATTTGCTTCTTTCGGAGGTTGAAGGATTGTCATCAGTGTCTTGAAAATTATTTGTCCGTCAGTGCTGCTACTACTACCATATTAACTAGTGGGAATTGCCCACAATGGCTTCTAAAAAGATAAGAAAACAGGGAACATTCACCCATATGAGCAACCTAATTGAAAGTGTCAGAGAGTTGTTGCCCTCTGAACTGCTAACTCTGCGAAACATTAGGAGATATGAGATACTGCTAAGAACACAAAGTGGCGAGGATGTCAGAAACTACTCAGCAGACTTTCTTGCAAAGGACATTTACCCTAAGTGCTTGAAAAGTGGAAACTGGCAAACAGCTCTTTTGTCGCCTCGTTGTAAGTTCACAAATCAGAATCTTAAAGAAGATACAAGATAGCTGGGAGTGGGCCAATAATTATAACATATCTCTTAGTAGAGGAAAGCCAGATGTCAAAACTTGACAAGCTTTTTGACATCCTCAATTGCAAGTGCAACATTTTCCTTTCCTGCAAATTAGGCTACCCTGCAGATGCTTGCAGGAAGGAGGCCCACATCAACTGTGCATGCATGCCTTAGGAGATGAAGATCCCTATGACGGAACTTGCTTTCATTAAAGGTCAGAGAGAAAAGACTAGTTCTATTGGACCACATCAGATTGACTTGCTAGATCTGCCTGAGCATAACAGATAGGTCAAAAAGGCGGAAGCGGCAAGAAGAGGGCTTGCTGAATATAAGCAGAGAATTAAGCAGAATGCTTAAATGCCATCAAATGAAATAATGTTTTCTGATTATGAAAATGAAGAACAAATAGCTGATGCCCAAGATGGAAATGATGGACGCTATGAATTGGCATTAGGAAAACCCAAGTATGCCTTCCACTTCTAATCAAAAGACAGAGTACAACACATTAGAAATGCATGATGCTGCTATGCAGAGCATCAGTTATGGTGTTGGCCTGCGTGCCACAGCTGCCATCACCACTGCCGCCTGTATGGATGAAGACAAGCCACTTGTAGTTGATCACAATAAAGTCAAGAGGTTCCAAGAAAAATAATTATGAAATCCCGGTTCAGGAATTTGATGATCTTTGTCAGAAGGTTGAAATTTAGTACATCTTTTTTACAACCATGAAGATACAACTAAAGTCATACCGAAAGCAGACAATTCAGATCAGCAGTTGCCCAACATCATCAAAGAGAAGCATTATTCTGTGTGCATTGAGCTAGATGGAAGATATCTTTGCCACTTTACTCTGGAGAAAGAGAGAAAAGCCAGTTGAAGTTATTGTAGATCTTGTAGATTTCATGAAGAAGGGCCCTGATAAGAATACAGGCCATTGGAGGTGATTCTACAAATGTTAACACTGGTTGGAGGTGGTACCATGCATTGGGTAGAGGTCAAGCTTGGCCATGAACTGATATGGTTGGTTTGTGCCCTCCACACCAACGAGTTCCCCCTGCGACACTTGATCACAGCACTCGATGGGAAGACCTTGTCTAACAACAAGTGGACAGGTAACATTGATAAGATGCTAGAAACTGCTACAGAACTTGAAATTGATCCTTCATTCACCAAACTCTCAACTTGAGAACCTCTTATTTCACCGCGTGCTTCGAAGCAAGTCGGCGGCTGAAGACCAAGAATGAATCAAAGCAAGACTGGATGAAACTTGATGCTTAAATTTCATATTAATTAAAGTCATTACTTTCTAATGTTGCTTTATGATTACAAGGTAATGTCGTACACTTATTAGGGTGTGTCTCATGCAGAGAAACTAAAATTTTAATAGCGTTACCTGACATTAACGAAGGTAAAATTTGAATTCTCTGGTTTTCCGAGAGCAGTTTATATGCCTTTTAATCAAACAGAGATTTACCGAGCTAGATGTTGTCTGATCACATAAATAATAGCAGATTTGAATTCCTCACACCCAAAGACATATTTTTAGGACCCGAGACTTAAAAAATTGGGTGAAAATTAATTTCACCCTCAAATTGACACGCCCTAGTGGCCATGTCACTCTACTCTCCCTCTATGACATTAGTACCGCTTTTGACACTGTTGATTACACCATCCTTTTAGAACGGCTAAGTCGTTTGGGATTGTTGACTCTGTTCCTTTCATTCCTCACGGATCGCTCTGTTTCTGTAGTTTTCGGTCCTGCCCGCTTTCCCTGTTTCAGCTTCTCTTATGGTTAACCTCAGGGCTCTGTCCTAGTTCCCCTTCTGTTTATCTTGCATACCTCGGATCTAGCTGGGGTTCATGGTCCACTCTTTGTCTTTTTCCACCAATATGCTAATGACGCGTGATCTTTAATTCATTCTCGATCCTGTCCTCTCTTTGTCACTACCTGAAGGCCTATTGTACTTTAGTTTATGCTTTCCATAGGCTAGCCTTTGCTTCCTTCGGACTTCGGCCTGTGGCCAATTGGTTTTCCCTGGAATGCGTACCTCTGTGGCCCAGTCTACAGGAATTTCGCTTTTATTGGCCCTCCAGCTGGAACCGACTGCATAAGTACCTTTGGACTTACTTCCTTTATCTTTCATCAGACTTGTTCCTCAAACGCACGAAACCTCTCTTTTTGTCAGTGAAGATACTTCCTGGGTTGTGAGCGTATCTGATTTTAAGTGGCGCTTAGTCGGAAACATGAGCGGGAGACAACATTGATATGATCATACAGAGAGAGGACAGGATCAAGAATGAATCAAAGATCACGCAAAGAGGAAGAAAAGTGCACATTGGGAAACCTAAGGCGTAGGGACTCGGCGTCAATCCTGGCAAGCTGGGCATGACTACCGAGCCAAATGTATACTGGGTCTTGTCTTGGTTTAGACAAGGGCGATTAGCGGACAACCATCAATCAAGAACAGCTGAAGCCTCTAGAATACGTTCAACCAGAGCAGCGGCTGTGACGGCAGGGCCATGAAGGTAAGGAATGAATGGAACCAAAGAAGAGCAGACTAGCCGAGTCAACAATCCCGAACAACCTAGACAGCAGGTTAAGGAGGATGGTGTGATCAACAGTGTCAAAAGCGGAACTGATGTCATAGAGGGAGAGTAGAATTATGTGTGGTTACGGTCCACATCATGAAATATATCTACTAGAAGGCTCACCATAAGAGATTCCGTCGAGTGGATTTTCTAAATCTAGACTGAAGAGAAGGCATTAGTGAGTGAAGGTCAAGGTAGTGGACCAGTTGAACAGAGATACATTCTCATTTGGGTAGAACTGTCTGCCTTAGTTCCTGTCTGTGTTCGAACATCGAAAACTATGTTTTAGAACGAGTAGGCTTTGTAGGTTTTATGCTTCGACATTTCGCAATTATTTACGATCAAAATGGAATGTTCTTAGCGCTCAATTCATCGGACAAAGTGCTCGTTCAGCTGAAATGACAACAGAGTCAATGAAAGATTGCAAACAAAACTATACTAAAACTGTAACAAAAATTAAAACAAACGGTTACTGTTAAACAATGCCGCATCACAGTATACCATTAGAAAGATGGTTCAGAGCGGAATCGAATGATATACTATGGGTCGAAATATCTCAAAGGATAAAAATGTTATCAGTGTTTAACCGTTTTCAGACTTAGCGACATGGCGCGAACCATGGGAAATGGTAAAATGTTAATAACTTCTACAAATATAGACATATTCTGAAAATTAATACATCATTTTATTCATTTTTAAGAGGTCTTTCCAACGGTATATTGAATGGCAGTTAATTAATTTTCAATTAGAATATTGTAAAAGAAAACCTGCAATTTTCTGTGAAAAACGCTATTTTTCGAAACTTTGGCCCTCTGGGGGCAGCAGAAGACATTAAAATTTTTAAAAACTTTTTCGACATTTTTTGACCCCATGCCATTATGCAACTTTTGGTTGCTATTACTTTTCGGAATTCTCATTTTCGCTTTTTTCACACCACCCTAGCCTACATATGCATTACGTTTCTGTACAAAAAATTATACAACGAACCCTGAAGAAGAATCAGCTTGGAAAAAGCCGGTGAATCTCTTACACTTCCAAGGCGACTACGGAGGCGCACAGTGCGGACCTCTGTCTTAGAGATGATTTGATGGAAAAAGGGGCACCCCGTCAAAATAGCCCCGTCAAAATAGCCCCGTCAAAACAGCCCCGTCAAAATCGCCCAGCGTCAAAACAGCCACGTCAAAACAGCCCCGTCAAAATAGCCCCATAAATACGCCAAAGGCAAGCAGTTCCACAACGGCTAATAAGTTGAATGTTACAAGAAATGTTTTGATTTCAACAAAAGTAGAACCAATACTTCAAAGAGGTGGTTCTGACACATACTGACTAAATACAAATTAATTTGTTAATTTGAAATCGGTTCACCATTTGGTGAGATCAACCGAGTACATCGACGGGGTATCTGAATGAAGATAAGAGTAAGGTCAATAGGGAACACCTACTTCCAAGAAATAATTTGCAAACGCTAAGCCGAAAGAAAAAATTGAGTAAATAACGACTCAAAGAACGGGAACCAAGCACTGAGATTGGCCACTTTGACATGAGCCACTGTGAGAGAGCCACGCCGCTATGCTATAGAAAGGTTGATAGATGTATATAAGGGGGAAACTCTAGTCAGCAACCAAGTACAGGACAGTTATAGTTGCTTGTAGTCTCTTTTTTATAGTAGTATCTTTTATTAGTATCTTCTTATAAATGAATAAATCTTGTGGAAAATAATACAGGTACATTTTCACATTGTTTTCTGTGGTAGGCCTAGTCGATTAAGACGGGGCTGTTTTGACGGGGCTATTTTGACGGGGCTATTTTGACGCTGGGCGATTTTGACGGGGCTATTTTGACGGGGCTATTTTGACGGGGCTATTTTGACGGGTCACCGGAAAAAGGACATTCGGTCACTTCGCATGTTATGATAGCAGACTGGACTACGATTGAGCACTGCAAGCGACTATGAATATAATTCCACAAGCAATAAATGACCTGAGAGAGAAAGGTCTCTCAGACGGTCGAGACAAACGTGAACCCGGACGGTTGATGCATACTTCTGTCAGCTGAACTTCTGCTACGCTATTCTTATAAGCTTTCGCGTATAATGAAGGAAAGTGTAATGTTCTGGGAAATAATGAAGAGTAAGCGTGACAATCATAACAATAGATAGTAGGGGTCTGCGGGTATACCCGTACCGCGGGTTTACCCGTAGTCGACCCGTATCCGCGGGACGGGTACGGGTCGGGTAGACATTTTACGGGTAGGGTCGGGTACGGGTAGGAGCATTACGGGTACGGGTATACCCGGTTTTACCCGTAACGAACTGAAGTTTTGGGGTTACATGTAATTGTGAGTCTTGCACCTTCAGAGAGTCACTATAACTAGCGGTAGCCTGTCTATGTACGATATCCTTGTGTTGAACTATGTCTGTGCGCCTTAGTGAGCTTGACATTCATTTACAGATGCTCAATTTACAGCTACAAAATAGCTTGTTTCCACTAGCACAATGCTGATCGTAGGGTTTTACATATGTCTTATATAAGTTTCAGTCCCGACAGCCTGTGTCTGAGGTCGCTTACGCTGAACCTGGATGTCCAGCAGCCGTGTTTTCTTGAAAACAGGTTGAAGCAGTTACGGTGGTTGAGGCTAGGCATAGTTGAAACACCAAGTCTGTCACCCGTTTCCCTCTGAGAAATGCTTAAACTATTCAAATAGCGGTATTTTGCAGCAAACTGCCGTGCTATTGCTGGCTGCATAGCAGTTATTATTATTATATTTTTAAATCGCCCGAGGTAGGTGTAATCCATCAGGTTCTTAGAAACTATCGAAGAGTTTTGTCGTTCTGGAGTTAACGGTCATCTTCACCCGTCAAATGTGTAAACGTGCAACGAAAAGCAACAGCATTGAACCGTTGTGTGCAAATTGAAAGACGCTGTAAGAGGCGTGCTGTCTCCTGCGGGTCCCCGAAACAGGTTATTATTATTATTATTATTATTATTATTATTATTATTATTATTATTATTATTATTATTATTATTATTATTATTATTATTATTATTATTATTATTATTATTATTATTATTAGTATTATTATTATTATTATTATTATTATTATTATTATTATTATTATTATTATTATTATTATTATTATTATTATTATTATTATTATTAGTATTAGTATTATTATTAGTATTATTACTATTGCTGTGATCATCACTGTTTTCGTCAGACTATATTATTACTACCACATGCTTTGTAAGACCATTGGACTGGTAGGGACTGGGATCATAGAAGTCCTATTAATTACGTGACGGGTACCGTACGGGTACGGATATATACCCGCGGGTACGTGTCGGGTTGGGTAGTAATTTCGAGTACGGGTACGGGTAACGGTCATGTATTACGGGTACGGTTCGAGGTAGCAAAAATGCTCTACCCGCAGACATCTGATAGACAGACCCGTGCATTGGGCTCCAGTTGCGATAGCATGACATAATATGGATTTACATTCAGCAGAGCTAAAAGGCAGGGCGTCAGAATAGTTTATATTAGCGCAATTATCAAACAGGCGTAAAGAGTTGTGCAGGACGTTTGACTTAATGCTAAATACTTGTTTGTTTTAATGACTTTTGATTGATTTATCACATGACTTACAGTGGATGGATTTAGCCTGTGTTGAAAAAAAGATTGTGACTACGATATTTGTCGTGATGCAACAGATAAAACTAAGGGGGAGAAGAAAGGTCCTTTAGATAACCTAGATAGGCAACCAGTCAAACACATAAATTATTTGTGACTTCATTTCACAACCTTCTCTCGTGATGGTGGATGGCCAGTCTTCTCGGCCGCTGCCGGATCTTTCGGTTCATAGTCTATAGATACATAATAGGCTACTTCCAAAAAATGAAAGTGTCAGAAAGTTACTCTTGAACATATTATTGCATAATACTAAATTTAAAAAGTCACCAGCAAATTTAATTTGATAGCATGATAGAATAATATTTCAGGCTTGATCAGTTTCTTAGTGCCCCTAGCGGCTTTTCAGCTCGGAACGCCCTGCACCTTCTGCAGAATGTTCTCTGACATGCGATGGCGACATGCTAAATGTAGGAGCTCCAGATCATTAATACCAATGGGCTAATGATGGCATCCTCTGGATCATTCTGGAACTGCCTTGATGAGGCTATTGCAGACAATATGTGAGCAGCCTTCCTGTCACTTGTATTTCTGTCTGTAACAGAAAGCAAACTCCACCTTCTGTTACAGTGCTGGAAGCAGTGTTATCGAAGCACATAGGCCTACCCTTTATCCTATCCTTTAATCCCGAGATCAGAATAGGAAGTCGGTCGACTCTTCTTCTTCCACAGCGTCATCTTCCAAATGCAATAACCGCGTCAGTAGAGAGTCGAAGGCCTCCTTGACCTCTGCCATGAATAAAAGCCTCGCGATGCTGGACAATCCTTTTGACTCAAAGCAGCACTGGTGATTGGTGAATAAGCTGGTGCCTTAGATTTCAAGTAGCGATTAAGAAATCTGGAGTTTACGATTATAATATTTACTAGTGTTATGTTATTATTAGGCTACTTGTATTTTGGTATGTGTGTAGGTATATGGGCTTCTATAGAGTGCATTCTGACAACCTCTCAAAAGCGCTGGGCACATGGCTGTCAAAGAGATTTAAACAGATAGACTAACGTCTTAACAAACGACGAGAATGCACTTAGTACGATTTACCTGTACATCTACTATAGAGCTTTTTAAATACTAGCGTTGACTGATGTTAAAATTGTTACAAACTGATAGCTCAATCAGTAAATTATATGCAGCGCTCATATCACTATAGACCACGTCCTGTACAATCTGCAGAGCCCAGCCAAGGGATTTCCATACAATATTATTATAGAATTGTCAGACGACACCTCGTTAACAGTTACTTGTACTCTGATCAAGGGGTCAACTTCGAGGATGAGGTACGACGACTGCAACGATAGCCACTGCACACGGTGATTTCACCTTCCATTCTTCGCTCGCAAAATAATGATGGGAAATGTATCATTATTAGCCTAAACGTTTTGTGAAAGTCAGTCTATTGGTTTATGTCTAGTATGACTAAATGTAATGCAAATCATTATGTAATGTTTTGAGATCTTTCGGAGAAGATATTTTATGTACTCGGTCCATTGTGTGACAAAAGATCCTCTAGCATTATAGCAGCACTAAAAGGAACTTTAACGAATCATTCAGATCTTTATGGTAGCCTACATGCAGCTTGTTGATGATGTCTTGGTGAACAATATTTAAATATATATATTCTCTTTTCAAATATACATAGTACCCTTCACGACACTACTAAGCCTACTACACCTTTTGTACAGACCCAAGGCAGAAAATGTAGAATCCTATTAAGGTATGTTGATATATTTTTTGCATGAGGCCGCCCAGTCGCAAGCCTTGTAAAAGAAGAGCAATATTATCTTCGTCTACTAGTATCGCATAAGACCTTGTTTGTCTTCATGCATCGCCGACTTCGTCTAGATATGGTTTCTTACAAATTCGACGTGGCCTATGTTTATCGAGTTAGTCATGCTATCACGAAGTTTCAACTGCTTTTCTAATGCTAATTCGTGCTTGAATATTTGAAGAACTGAGGTAAGGATCTGCTGAGTTCGGTGGCCAACTAACTATGACTACTGCCCCTTGACACGGAAGTTAAGATTTTTGGAAAGGCTGTCAACGATGTCCGTTAGAATCAAGTGACGTATGCACACCACACGCGAATCAGTACTTTTTAAAAGGTGAAAAGGTAGCTGTTCACTTTTAAAGGAATTTGGACTTTCAGTTTTCGTAACGTTGGAGGCCTACGAAGACTGAAGGTAAACCCATCAAGAGGTATTTCTGCTTTTTGAAGCTCACGTTTCTTGATTTCCTATTGTCTTTTACTTACAGATGCCGGTTTGTCTGTTTTCAGATGGGGAGATAAACTGACTGAATCTAGACTTAAATAAACCTATTGATTGACTCCTCTCCTGCTTGCTAATTTGGACGAGCGAGAACGGCTAAACTCTCTGATTAAAAAGTGATGAAGCAAGGCTTTTCCTCTGCCACTCCCCTACATTCGAAGAGATGTGCGTCAAAGCCGACCGCGCTCTTTTTGCCAATATTATTAGAGGACCCTGGACATGTCCTCCATGGTTTCCCCCTCCAATTCATGAATCACAATACTCTTTACGGCCACGTCCTCGCAACCGTGAAATTCAACGTTTTGACCTCCTCACTAGAAAGGGATTCATTACCAGGATACTTTACATAATATTAACATGTTTTAGAACGTTACTATTCATTATTATTACCGTACTGTACATTATTATTACTTCTGTGTCCTATTTTACATTGTATTTCGATGTCTAATAAATTGTGCGTTTGGAAATGGAGTAATAAAACCTAGACTTATTTACTTTATAACGACGATGATGATGACTTGTCTGGATGTAGATATATGTTTTTAATTTAAGATGACGGACTATCATGCGTGTCAATGCAATGAACAAATGGTATCCTGGATCATCACTAGCACATGCCAATTGCTTCCAAAGGCGGCTACTACTGTTGCTTCTGATAACATGCATGACTTAATCTGGTCCCGTTGTCTTGTACCAAAGAAGTATTCAATTTTGTGTGGCAGCACTGCGGAATTCTATATCCGACCACTGAATACATGCATCACGGACACAGATTATTTAATCACCAGAGCTGATGAGCTGGTCTTCAGTGGCGAATTTCCAGTGCTGCCAGGTGACATCAGTGGCCTGACCGACACGATCGAGTGCTACAAGATTGAAACATACGAAAGGTATCCAGGATTTGTTCGATTACAAATGTTCGGTAAAATGAACTATAACTGGAAACAGAAAAAGTACGAATTCAAGCATACAGCTCTTCAAAGCAGCTACAAGGTGCTAAATGTGGGTAGTTTGGCAACAGAGTATTTCTTATATACACATTCTACAGGCAAATTACAAAACAGTGTTAGTGGTCCAGCACTTGAATTTAAACCACATGCTCATTGCTGTCTCGGACGTGATCTCGTCCAAAGCGTGTGGTGTTCTCAGTGGCCTAGGGAAGCCAAAGATTGGCCAATTCGACCTAGACATTACGGATGGCCGACAATTTATACAATCTCCAAGGTTGTGCAAAGCGGTTGTCACATTGTTTATGTCCAGCATAGTTCTTGCAGAGACGATAAGGAGCAGTGGAGATTTTCATTTTCAAAAAAATTCGCCCTGAAGTTTTTATTCTTTAAACCTTTTCAAAAAGGGGGGTTTTTTTTTT
>JACEVL010004085.1:0-11156 GCA_020284085.1 Aporrectodea caliginosa
CTGGACATTGCCCCCCTTTTCCCCCTGGACATTCCCCCCCCCCGGGTAGGACATTATCCCCCCAGTCTAAGATATAATCGTATAATATTCTTGCGGAAATATGTATATGTGTATATATTTTTGTATATGTATGTGTAAGTATAAATTTATATGCATATAATTATATAAGTATATACATATTTACATATGTATATATATATATATATATATATATATTTGCATATACTAAATATGTTTGTATATATATGTATTTATATATATACACATATATATACATATTTGGATCTAAGTATATATATGTATATATATGTAATGCATATGCATATATACAGCATGTGCATATGCATATGCTGTATAACTCATATATATAACTATATACTATGTATAGTGTCTCAGTGAGTTGTGACAGCGTTCAAGTAGGCCTATAATGCAACAATAAAGTATTTGGCGTTGGCGTCCGGGGTGCATGAACCCACATAGTGTGCAGTGGTTTAAGCTTCAGTTTAGGCCTACACCTGAATAAAATAGCCAACAAAACAGCAACTAAGGTTTATCAATGACATCAGGGTGGCCACATAATGTCCGGGGGGGATAATGTCAGGGGGATAATGTCCTACGCAAAATGGAAGGGGACAATGTCCAGAGGACAATGTCAGGGGACAATGTCCAGGGGACAATGTCCCGTTCCCCCAAAAATATAGCGCTTCAGTCCTTCCTCCTACCGTGTGCATCGTGACTAAGAAAATGAGGTCCCTAAAACAACAGCGTGGGGCATGGCTGTGTCCGCAGGCTGACCTAAAGAACATCTCTAGCTCGTAGTTGCGTAGGCCTATATATACTAGAACGAAATCATTAAACTTGAGCGATAGGCCTATATTTGCGCCACATAAGAGTTACATCGAGACTCGGTCGCTAAGAATATGTATAGGGGGCTCAGCCGAGTCCAACTGACGCATGGGATCCACGCTTCCGCAGCCTCCTGATTGATTGGGGTCAAATCAACCGAGACCAGTCCAGACGCTCTCGGGTACAAACATGTATTTTTAAAAATGGTTCCAAACTAATCATGACTGAAATATGGTGACAGGTGCAATGTTACCAGAATATTATGTTACTTTGACCGATATAGGTTTATATGAATTTTTTTGGTGAAAACTCGGCGGTTGGCAAAGTTTGGTTTGGATCTGTGTAATTGTAATTGCAAATTTATACTGCGCTACTTCCGGAGAAACCAATACATGTGTCGTTCCGAACCTGACAAAAACACGTCGATCGAACAGAATGGCCCTCGATCAAGCCCTTACAGAAATGAAGCAAGTCAGAGGCACCTTTGACGTGTATTGGCTACGCTTATAATCAATGTAGCTAACGAGGCCAATGACGTTCGTTCGAAAAAATGGACAAAAAGATTAATTATTTGCTTTAAGACCTAGGCTACACATCAAGCAATAACGTCGGCTCAACTGGGCCCATTAAGGGCTATATAAACTTCTCTATAAGCTTAGACTTGGGGCCACAGACCATATCATGGTCTGTGGCCCCAGGTCTAAGCTAATTAGTGTATTGTCTTCCATGCGATCTTGAAATGAGAAAGGCAAAACTCCCTTGACCTCCGGCCATTAGAGCTTGTAGGCTGTAGGGGGAACCCGGGGCAAGTTGGCCGGTGGGGCAAGTTGGTCGTGCGGTCCTGTAGGTTCACGGGGAGGTAGTGAAAAAGATTACAGTCAGTGTTACCACTTCAAGATCTATGTTTTTTTGGCCTCGTCTATGTTTCTATGTTTTTTTCCAGAAATCTATGTTTTTTTCATGGAAGCTAAAAAGTTAATTTTTTTGAGCAATTTCTATTAAAAAAAGTACTTTTTCAGCAGTTGTTATTGCGATATGAGTGATATTGTTGATATTGTTTGATTTTTTGGAATGTGATGACGTTTTTTTTTTGCTTGTCAACTTTTTTAGGGGAGATTTCAGAAAAAAATTGTAACATTTTCTATGGGTTTTTATAGCGGGTATCTATGTTTTTCCAAAATGTTGAGTGGTAACACTGATTACAGTACTTTTTAAGGTCGAGGCCATATGTGTTGACTTTTATGCGTATATGAATTTTCGCTGCGAATGTTTGTGGATTTTTCGCTGAATAAAAGGTAATTTTATATCTTAAGCAAACTTATTTCGTGAAATGTTTAATTCTCTATATATCGCAAACTATAGGGACTAAAAATGTGAAATATGTACAGTGTTTAGCGCCATTTCTGTGGCATTGAACGGCATGTTGCTCATGGTTGAAATTTTTCACGTTGTTCCGCGATATGTGGTTTTAGAAAAATTGTCTACTGGGGCAAGACGGTTGGGGCAAGTTGGTTGCTTCAACCAACTTGCCCCTTGAAGCAACCAACTTGCCCCTCACTGTTATTTTGTGTGCTATGTTATCATTAAGCCTATAATACCAATCTTATAGGGCCTGACTATTATGTAGGCCTATTATATCTTGAGACCAAAGTCTAAACTTAAACTGTTCAAACGTTTTCAGCTCCAGTGGAGTGACCAGCAGCAGAAATTCAATTTTTTGATAATATTGAGGTGGAGCTTAGTGGTCACAATATAAGACTTCCCTCCTGAAAGGCAATGGACAACAGCTCTGCGGAAGCAATTACAAGATAAACTGTCCAAAGAATTTAAGTATCATCGCTTAAAAATTATACCCTAGTGAATGTTTGCCAAGTTATATACCTAGTGGTGTGGTATACATTTTGAACAAGCAAGTAAAACGCTGAACCCTAAGTGACACCATGCATTAGTAAAGCCTTGGAAGGAAATGCCATACTGACTAAGTGCAGGGACATGTTGGAAACCAATTCAGTGTAGGCCTAATGTTCAGAAACCCAAAACAATGTTGCTGTCAATGCAAAAAAAGTGGATGGACACCACATCAAAAGCAGGATAAGTCAAGAGGAACAAGTGCTGTCACCTTACTGTTATGATGTTATCCATTGTGCAATCTATTAGGCTACTTTGATGATGATGTGCCTCATGTTTGAATTAAATAAACCTTCTAAAGGTGAACGGAATCGACACTTTACAATTTTAAGTTTTTGACTTGACTTACGACTCTCATTTATGTAGGGCCTGTATTCGTTGTTGTTGATGAGTAGCCTAGCTATTGTTTATTATTAGCATGATCACTACTATAATATCGCAGGATTAGGCCTATAATTAATAGGCATATATGTATTACAATAAACCAACTTGTGTCAACAGCAAGCCACTTGAACGATGGGTAGGCTATATCCAACTTGCCCCATTGGTGCATCCAACTTGCCCCATGAACGGGGCAAGTTGTTCTGATTCATTATTTTCTTTAGTGATTATTACTTTTTTCTTAATTATGTAAGATAAATTTTTTATGTAGTATGAATAACAATTGATATAGCAATGTTTTGGTATAAAACAAATTCTGCTGATATTAAACAAGCCATATGTTTAAATTAGGACAAATGTAAAGACCAACCAACTTGCCCCGCTTTCCCCTACAATGTACATCAGACCAACTCAAAACGGTCGGTAGGCCTATACGGGGACATTAAAGGTCGTGGCAACCATTCAAACGGTCAGCGGTGGCGGATCAAGACCCATAAGCTCATACGAAAAAGAGCAGAGTCGAGGGGTTAGGCCCATGCCGCCCATAGTGTTGCCACAGCCTCAGTGGCGTCGCCAGAGCTTCAAGGTTGGGGGGGCAAGGCATAGGAGGACAGAGAAATGAGCGTCCGAAGGACGATCGCTGAGGCGCGGAGCGCCGAGCAGGGAGGGAGTTTGGGGAGGGGGATGTGCCCCTCCCCACTTTAAATTTTTTGAATTTTCATACTGTAATGGTGGCATTTTAAGCTGTCATAGGAACAAAATTGTTCTATTATTTCAGCGCTGATAGGAGCCAACTGTGACTCGTAGCTAAATGTTAAATGTTCGCGTTTTAATATAGTGACCGTATACGGCCTCGACCCTGCTCATTTTTCAATGAATTGATTGGCTTACATCCTTCATCACTGCTCGCCTGTTCGAATGGGCGCCACACCATTTAAGGTCCCCGTGCAAGGACCGTACGTGCTACCCCGATGTCTAAGATGTAGTTTGAACCGTATTTGAGTTTGACTACAGATAATATTAGCAAACCCGACATTTATTGAAATTAATATAAAAACTAGAAAACACATTCAATATCCAAGAACGCCACAAGCCTTAGGGTAAACAGATTGCTGACCAGACACAATTAGCAGACATAGTTTACAAATGGTATACAAACCAAACAAGAATTAAGGATTCAACTACCGAATCGGGAAGCCAAGCAGTGTTGATGCAGTTTTACTGGTGAACAATCGACAATAGAAACAGAACGCCGACTGCTTTAAACGACTGTACTCGGGGTTAAAGTGGGTGGGAATGCGCGGGAACGGCCTCCCACTGCTCTCGAGAATTGGCGGGCGAAGGAGTATTATTTCGTAGATATTTTTGTTCCCTTGTCTTAAAACCAAGATAGTGTGAATCAGTTTGCTATGTTTTGTCTCTGTATATATGTAGCTATTTCACAACAAGTATTATACCCACACACACGCCACATACATATACATACACACACATGCACGCACGCACACACTGATGCTTGCTTTTGCGTGCATGCGTTGAGCGATAATGCATCATCTGACTGCATCCCTGCAGATGTCGCTCAAAGAGGCAGGCATACTAATAATTTCCACATGTTGTCTTGGACAGCCTGTTGGAATGCGGCTGTGTGACTGGTGTAAATATATAGGTCACCCCATCATGACTGATCACTGCGAATAGGAGAGATAACAACATTGGACTTTTCCCTATTCTTCTGTATATTTTGTGTAAAGCACAATCCGTCATCTGTTGATTAGTGATTAGTGTTTGAAAAGAAAACAAACTTTGGAAGAGGAGAAGAGGACCTTCAATGTAAAATGTCAAACCACACACCACATAGGGTACCCCCCCCTAAAAAACTCACCGGATTTGCACGAATCCCAGGACCCAGCCTGACCAGGGTTGGGGGGGCAGCTGCCCCCCTGCCCCCCGTGGCGACGCTAATGCACAGCCTATTATTACAGGATTAACGTGTACATTAAACGTGTACCACTGTCAACCGAATCCTTTATTGTTCCCAAGTGTAGTGGGGCTTTGCCAGCAAACAGGAACGTGACTCTGAGTGCTGTGGTCCGCAAGCTGGTACGCTTTGGCTTCCTACCCAAATCTTTCCCTACTTTTTGAGGAACTCTGTAAAAAGCCGACCAAGACCTTTTTAGAAATATCTTAAATATCCTTCATTACCTACTACCCCTGTCCTATATACTGGTCACGATCTGCGCCCACGCTCACATAACCGTGTTCTTTTCTAGATTTGATTCCTCACCAGGCGCGGTTTCCTGGCTATAGGATGTTGTACAGCTAGGCTATAGTGTTTTTTAGTTTACTATTTACTAACTTTTCCGCTACTATTTGATTAACTTTGTATAACTTTTGTATGTACAGCGCCGTGCGTTTGCCAGCGTTTAATAAAGAACACACTTACTTACTTAGGGGGAGACTTGGCACCCTTGATCCCTAGGCACCCTTGATCCCTCAGTCATTTTGCCTTAATTACTGATGTATTAAAGAAAAGCAGTGAACCATTCTATTATGTTTATTGGCTTGACCTTCTTCTTATCTTTTAGTCCCAGGTTAGAGTGAATTAAAAAAAATTATCACAAAAATTAAATTTTGAAGGTAAAAAGTAATTTTTTCAACGTCACAACGAACTCTGTAAACCAAGATTTTAAAGTAAGTACCAAATTTGTTTATTACATTTATGAAGTTAATTGATTTGTTTACTTGTTGCATCTGTTTTGAGACACTTAGTGCGTGTATTAAAAATGATATTATTCAAAAAGTGGAAACTGAATGGTTTGGCACCCTTGATCCCAGCCTGTATGGGCACCCTTGATCCTGGTATGGGCACCCTTGATCCCAGGATCAAGGGTGCCTACATAAAATGTTGAATATATACCACATATTAACAAGACGTTTGTTTTGAATTTTATTTATGTATAATTGAGAATAATGTTTGTATTGATATATTTTATGTTTTCATACTTATTACTTGCCATAATTAGTTTTCATATTTATTATAAAAAGAGAAAGACAAACAGCCTAGACCACGAAGAGGTAAAATTTCTGAATCTGAAATGAAGGCAGTGGTGTCAACACAGTTGGTAAAGAAACTGGCATTAATCGGATGACATTGAAACGCTATGTAAGAAAAACGAAAGTCAACCTGGATAGTTTGTAAAGCCAATTTTGTGGCAAATCAAATTTTTACCGGTGAAGAAGAAAAGTCTTGTGACAAAGCAAATTTTTACCAGTGAAGAAGAATTTTAAGTCTTTTTCAGTCTTTTCAATCTTTTTCAGTCTTCTTCATGCTTCAAAGCTACATAATCTGTCAACAACTACCTCCTTCCCGACTACCTTATTACTATTGGCCTACACTTTCTGACTGCAGGCCTAATTAGATGAAAAAATGCATTTATATAAATATTATATATATATATATAAGTTTAGGCTGTCAAAATGTTGCGAATTGCATTGTCTTCATTATATCCAAAGTAACGTTTGCACTTTTATCATTTAAAAAATCGTTTCCAACATTTCCTTCCTGTTGCAGACAAACAGATTAATGGCGCCCATTGGGGATCAAGGGTGCACATGGGTGGGATCAAGGGTGCCAACAAAAGTTGGCACCCTTGATCCCTTATGGGTGCCTTGTGTTTTTTGCCTGTAGATTTTCGTAGTTCGTATTTGTGAAAACCACTTTATGCAACTTAGATAGAACAAAATAATTGCTATTAAATGGAATCTAATAAAACTTGATAGCGATTTTATATTTTTTTTAAATTTGAATAATTCAAAAAAAGGATCAAGGGTGCCAAGTCTCCCCCTACTTACTTAATTACGGACTTAAGGCGCAGGTCTCTCAATGGATGTCGTCCCTATACGCAAAGTAGGCACCATATAATATAGAGTATAGACGAGTGCCAGAGAGGCAGAGACACCAAACCATGCGTTGCACCATGGACAATTTTGTTCCCTCTACTGTCTGTTGTTATTGATCAAATGATAAATTGGTCCAGGCCCAGTTTGCTACTTAGGCTACCAATTACCGGGTCTAAAGTTTCAATCACTACCTCCTGTAGATTTGTAATTCTTCCTACTATTTGAAGTCCACCGTCCGTCGAATAACCACCCAGATCAAGGCTTCCTCATAAGTAGGCCTACCACCTACGCCATGATGTTGAATAGGTATACCGGTATGGTGAGGTCATACAACTCTGTCGGTCACCTTTCTTATTAAACACGGAAATCTCGTGATAGTGCTCCAGCTTTTTCTTCACAGTAGAGTCCATGCAAGCAGGTTAACGATATGTCTATCATGTCCAGCCAGAGCCTCTCAAAAGAGACACACTTAAAAGCCTTCTTGAAGTCAACAGAGCACAAGCGGAGAAGATGCTCTTGTTCTCTGCTCGTCTGAGTGAGGATTCTAATGTTTCGGCCTATAACTGAATCTTGCCTTTATCTGCCTCGGACCTTATTGAGTTTTATTGACATTATGATGATTAACGGCGTATAGGTCATGCGGACTTGTGGCGCAGGTCTTTGTGCTTATCAATCAAATCGTCTTATCTTATCCATTTCTTGTCTTATCTACATACTTATTGATCAGTTGATCTACTATATATCTTTCTGCTCATACTCTCAGTTTTAGTTATACGTAGGCCTCATAAATCTATGTAAGTTTAATATCATCGTCTGTGCTCACAACAGACTTCGATTCACAGGTATGCACACACACACACACACACACACACACACACACACACACACACACACACACACACACACACACACACACACACACACACACACACACACACACACACACACACACACACACACACACACACACACACACACACACACACACACACACACACACACACACACACACACACACACACACACACACACACACACACAAACACAAACACAAACACACAAACACACGTACACTCTAAACACACACACAAGCGCAACACATAATTATATACTGTGAAAACGAGGCCAGTTACTTATATATAAAGGGGTCTAGTAGGCCCTAAGTTAGTTATCTGGACATTCATATAGCACTTTCTAAAACCTATCAAAGACTCTCTTCGGCAATCTAAATGATGAAGAAATTGAATAATAATCGTAAGTTCCTCGAACTTCACCCGTAGGCTATAATTATGCGAATGTTGCCCGTACACAGCAGAAGATCCTGCATGTCATCAGCAGCTCTCACACACCTTTATAGGGCCTATAGTAGCAAACCAGGAAATTCTATTAGATGGCTGACGATAAGCTTATATCAAGTCCAGAGTTCCTGGTCCGTACAACAATGATATCCGAATGAAACGGTTGCAGGACTCACTTGCACTCACCGACTGGGCCTGGCACTTCCTTGACCGATGCTAAAACGCACTGCCACTGAATATCTCTTATTGCACTATAGGTGCAGATGGAAATATTTGCCAGTAGCCTTCCCGGGATGTCGCCCAACGACAAAGGCTTCTCCCTAATCATTCGGAAGGCCTAGACTCACCGTACCTCACAGCACCGTGCTTTTCCGGTATCAGACGGGTAAACAATCCAAGCTCAATAGAGACACAGCATACAACAGTCCGAATTAACTTTGTTTTGCACTTTCTGTAGCAGTGTGGCCTCACTGGCCTGAAGAAATAATAAAATAAATACTAATTAGCAACTTCTATAGCGTCATCGTTCAATGCTTAAGCGCCTTATGCACGGATGGTTAGGATTCCGCGGAAGACATTTTGGGGAACGCGCTGGCATAATACTATTCGGCATCAAAGTTCAAACGATACTGCACCGAAACTAAGCCGTATACAACAGGTCAATAGGAAATCAGTTCACGTAGGCAGTGGCGTCTAACCCCCCCAGTAGTCAATGGAGAACCAACCCCCACTGGGCCCACACAAATTTGGCATCTGAAACACACATTTTGGTGCAGTGCGTTTTTAATCTGGAACGGTCCGGAGCGGCGTTCCGGGACCTTTTTCAGCTATTAAAACTAATTTTGTAAATTAAAATTTTTACTAAAAATTATTTTAAATATTACTATGTAGACACTTTAATTTAATTTCAGTGTATATATATATATATATATATATATTATATATATGATATATATATAATATATATATATATTATATATATATATTATATATGATATAGATATTATATATATAAATTATATATTATATATTATATATCCTTCACAAAAGCAATGCAACCCTATAGGCCCTACTCTTGCCTATAAAGCTATTTAAAGACGGTAAAAGAAAAATGAATGTGAAAGTGTTAACGGCCAGTGATAATAAATACCAACAAACATATATCCTTTTCCTGGACTTTTTTCTTTGTGAAGAAAGTCAGCAAGAAATTATCCTTCTAACCCTGACACAACATGGGGCTGGGCAAAAAGATATAAAATAGATCATTGGGATGAATTTAACGTCTGTTGTTACCATGTTATTTGGAACCCTTCACTCCTTATGACCTTATCTATAGGTCAAGTTTGAAGTCAATCGGACTAAAGCTGTTTAAGAATTTAAGAAATGACAGTTAAAACATTAATTTTTTTCGTTTGGCCTCTGGCTGGCGAAATAACAAATTTAAAGATATATTTTCTAAATAAGTGTAGGCTATTTAAGGACATCTTAGGGGTTTTCTATACCAAGCTGAAGTTTGGAGTCAATCTGGCTATAGTTAGTTAGTTAGAATGACTTTAAGTGTTCAAAGTCTTTAATGCACCATCTAGCAACACAGACGATGGTGCCTGGTAAGGACACTGGCCATGATTTGCGCACAATCTATAGATCTGTTATTAGCTATTTGCAATGTGGCTGTATATACTGCTATAAGAATAGGACTTTTCATTTGATGATGATGCTGAGTTCTCTACCAGAAGGCAGATCCATTGTTTTTTATGCCGCCCGGGATAATATGATTAAGGTGGTTTCCCGTTGCCTTTCTGCTTCCTCACAGACAATTAGGGTCAGCAACTTGTCCAGGGTCGCTACACAATTGCTTCAACTTGCTTGAGGTAGATTCAACCTGCGACCTTCCGGTTACAAGGCAGAGAACATGGGGAACGGACATTGTCCCCCCTGGACATTGTCCCCCGGACATTGTCCCCCGGACATTGTCCCCTGGACCCCCCCCGATTTTGCGAAGGACATTATCCCCCCGGACATTGTCCCCCTCTGTGTAAATAGCCTATAGTCTGCATGTCATTGATAAACCTTAGTTGCCGTTTTGTTGGCTATTTCATTCAGGTGTAGGCCTAAACTTAACCCTTAAACCGCCGCATACTATGTGGGGTTCATGCACCCCGGACGCCAAATACTTTTTGTTGCAATATACTTCGAAACGTCACAACTCACTGAGAAACCATATATATATACATATTTACATACCGCTACACCACCTCGTCCCTGTATATTATTGTGTATCATTTCATAAAAAATACTCACTCAGAAGTCAGCAGAAATAAAGTAGGCTAAATGAATCAACTCGAGTCCGACGTAGGCTATAATTATTACTCCTATGCATATAATTATTTTCATTTGAAATGTCCGCCACACACTGACTGGACAGGTCAGAGAGGGCTAGAGATGAGCCATTTCGATGGCTGAGCCAGATAACGGCCAAAGCGATGACACACATGATGCAGGTTGCAGGCTTGCACCGGAGAACTGTGCCAGTCTGGGCCGCCGTGTCATTAGCGAAGCAACGTCAGGCCCAGGGTCCTCACCCCCATGTTTGGCCGGTATATCGCGTAGGCGGTTGGCCTGTTGGCTGTAGACTCGTAAGGGTAGAGCTGACTTGATACACGGACGCCTGGTTTACCCAGGGGTCCATGCCTTGATATAACGGGGTCTCCAACCCCCCCCCTGGCAGTGCAGGCTGTGCAGTAAGTGCCGTTTGGAAACATAAGATAATTTCGATCCCACGATAATGGTTTAATGTGGGTTAATATTATCACAATCATACAG
>JACEVL010004086.1:0-12210 GCA_020284085.1 Aporrectodea caliginosa
TGTTTATAAATACAGACTACGAATAAGTTTTATTCAGAGAATAGTTATTCCCAGAGTAGGCGTTACACCCGAAGTAGCTTACTCCTATCTTCATGAATATGGCCCCTGGTCGTTAAACTAAAATAAATAATATTATTTCTACTACTACGCTGTGAGTCAGTTGGGCAGAATCAGAGGAACGAAGAAGTCGAACACTTCTGAGTAGGACAATTTCGTAGGAACTGTGAAGGTCGACTGCGTTGAGGGTCGAAAAAGCTGAGTAGGAACGGAACAGAAATTTCAGACAACAAAGACGGATTCATAAGTGATAAATCAGTTTGGACAAGAACCCAGACGAATGCAATTGTTATTTCAAGAATAAGGTCAGATTTCAGTCATCTAAAATTTAATTATCACAATAGTTTTGACAATGAATGTCTATGAATTTTTTTCTCATGTTGGGATCCGCGCCAGAGTAGGCCTATCGAGAGGTAGCCAGTGCCGAGGGAGCAAGTGTCGAAGGTGGAGTGATCGGTTGCTTTCGACACCCTATGTACTCCCTGCGATAACTATTTAAAAGTTTGCGCCCCCCTAGAAAAATTCCTGCGGACGCCCATGTGTATAGTATTGTATCAGGTACAGTTGTGTTGCCAAAATCGCGTCGATGTGTCAAACCCTTTTAAATGGCGGGTCAGGGCGCCGAAACAAAATGGGGTAGGTATCTGGGCGGGGCCCGTTGAGTCCATACCCAGAAAATCTTGTCAAAACTAAATCTTATATGTTGCATTCTTTAACAAGAAGCAGTTTAGGCTTATAGATCCGAATTGGAATTTTTATGTTCTCTTAAGGCAAGACTCCGCGTGTAATGTAATGTAATGTAATGTAATGTAATGTAATGTAATGTAATTAACTTCTATTGCGCCGGTGTCTAATGCACAAGGCATCAACCGATGGCACACCAAAACAATCCGTAATCAGGTCAAAATCCAGAAGATCAGTCCGTAAGAGACAGAGAGGCAGCCTAAAGTGGATAAGCAGTTTGTAAGAGGTAAGTTTTCAGCCGCGAACGAAATGACCCAAGCGACTGAGCACAGCGTACAGACACAGGAAGAGAGTTCCAAAAAGTAGGTCCAGATACTGAAAAAGCTCGTTTGCCATGAACAGTTCTTGATTTTGGTATGACCAGACAAAGATGATCAGATGACCTCATTGAATAATGATAAGTCTGGGGAATAAGAACTGATTTTAAATATTGTGGTTGGCCAGAATTTACAGTTTTATATACTATGAACCCCAGTTTGAAACGAATTCTCTGCTGAACAGGAAGCCAATGCAAAGATTTAAGCACAGGGGTTATATGTTCATATTTGGATGTATTAGTTATGGCTCTAGCCAGAGAGTTCTGAACCCTTTGCAGTTTAAGCAAGTTAGACTTATTGATACCAGTAAGAAGTGAATTACAATAATCTAGGTGACTGGAAACTAGTGCATTTGCCAGAGATATTCTTGCAGACATGGGCACATAACGCCTAATTCTGCGTATGTCACGAATTAACATATAGGATGACTTACAAATACTGTTGACATGGCCACTGAGTGACATGGTAGAATTAAAACAACACCTAAGTTACGGGTCAGAAAGACATAAATGTTCCATTACGATTACTCTAGTGTTTTGCACTGGATGTCCAATTCGTATCAGAAATCGACCAAAGTTGTTTGAAAGACCAATAATATTGCTGCCATGAACCATGCAGTGTAGATATCTCTCGTCAGGATTTTGCATAACTTTAACTTTAAAATGTGGAAAGAGATTGGATCGGTTCATCAATTCGTGTGCTTGCTGCAACTGAATGGAAATTTTATTGGATTTTGAGTCATTCCAAGGGCGCTGCAATTGACTGTGTGATCAGGTGATGTCGGATTTTGACAGACTTAATATGTCGACTGCCGTCTGGACGCACTTTGGAAAATGTAATTTCATATTTTACAATAATGTTATTATTACCTTCTAATGTAACTGCACCAAACACAAAAGTTATACCTTATATACATGTATACTATATATATTATAGAGCATATCTATATACCCTAGAAGAGAAGCTAAGGCTAGCCATAGGGCAGTCATGGCATGAAGCGTTAGCGACTTCCTTATCTTAGCCTCGGCATTTAAGGGGTTATGGCCAGTCCTCTCCTCGCCGTCTCGTCTCTCCACCGACAGTGTTCTGTTGGTGTACTCATTATTGCTGAGTTGGCTATATTCTAAACTTTCAAATTTGCCTACATCTCCAGCTATATGCGCGATGTTCTCCACTGGCTCCCCCTTGAGCAGCGAATCGAGTATACTTTAGTCTGACCCTGCTTGTTAGGCTCGCTCCTACATAATTATATCTTGGCGAGCGCTGAGGCTTCCTCTATGTTCCTCTTGCTCGCAAGTATATTAAACCATTCCTTTGTAACGCTCTATACTATAGGTCGGTAATCCCGTAGTTTAGGTTGGTAAATTATTTAACATCGTCATATTAAAATGGATTGATGATAGAAATGGTTTCCCTAAATGAAAGTGGGATTGATGAAACCATTTATGTATTTAAATAGAAGTTGGATTGGTGGAAATAATTTTTATCGGAAATAGAAGCTGGATTGATTAAACTAAGTTTCTGATGCAATAGAAGCTGTATTGAAGAAAATAATTGTTTCCGTAAGTAGAAGCTGGACCCATGAGAATAGTTCTTTGCCTAAATAAAAGTTCCATTGATGAAAAATATTTTTCTGGTTAAATAGAAGTTCGGTCATTTTTGTCATTAAATGGAAGCTGGATTGATTTAAAAAAATTCTTCATGAAATGGAAGCGGGATTGATGAAAGTTATCATGGACATAAGTAGACTGCTTACTTACCAACGTGAAGTTCATTGAAGATATTCAAATAATTTACAAACCTAAACTACGGGATAACCCTATAGGTACCTCATCCTACAGTAGAGATAATCCTGAACTGGATTCGGTTACTTCAAATCTATGTCCATGGCTCGTGATTGGTTGTATGAGTGTCAATTCGTGAAGTTCATCCAATGAAAATAAGTCTCTTTAGTACATTTTTGAATATTAATTTAAACACTGAAAATGTCGAATTACACATAAACTAATACTAAATCGTTTGTCTAGGGGAATTTGATTTAAATTGTTAAAGTTCCACTTTAAGCCTATTTAGACCAGCGCAGTCTACATTATAATCTACGTATTATAGGATCCTAAGATACATCCCACGTTGAATTGAAGCGACTTTTGAATTGCTTCAGACCTCCGTCATGCATACTTTCTTTTTCTCTTTATGGATGAGGCCGACAGGTAAGTGAAGGATTGATCGTCGTAGCTTGGTCATTGTGATAGGCCTACATTTCTTACATAGTGGATTCGGACATTCGACGAATAAAGATTATCACCCTTCTTCGCAATGTACAAAGTACTTCGATGAACGTACTTCTATTAATTCCACTTACACAAGCGAGATCAACCGTAACGTGTTAACCGTCTCTCGATTCACACACAAATCCGTACAAACGCTCCGTACGATCGCTAAATCCTTCTTCGTAGGATTCTCTTACAACGTCACCTGAACTTCACCCGTGACGAACTAGTTGCTATCGAGTTGATTAACAGCCTAGTAGTGATTAACAACGCTCGATGATCCTTTGGCTATCATACAAGACGTCTACACAATCGACCCTCTCCATCAACGACCGGAAACAGAATTCATCCTCCGCCACGTCATCGTTCAACCGTTCGTCCGTACTGCCCCTGCGCGTAGCCGTTAATCCTTCCGTAACCGTTACACTTCAAATCAGCCAATGTCATGGTTCCAAAGAGATTGCGTCGTTATGTCCTTCAATTGGTTCTGCCCAATTAATATTATGTTAAACCACTACCACTGCGCTAAACGTACTGCTCTGGTCAATTAATTAATACACATAAAATACTATCACTAATGGGTATTTGTATAAGATTAAATGATGCCTATGCAATCCTATACGTAGACATCGATAAGATTGTTTGTGCTAAATAAAGGAAACGTTACAAATAGACCCCCACTAAATAGAATTTGCTACAAATTTTCTATTCAATTACCTTATACCGATACACAAACTTTTTATCTACTCTTACTTTAATCATAGAATTAATAGTCTAACTATATCTATCGCTATAATAATTCTTATAACATTTAATTACCTCCAGAGATAGATATTCTCTGATTATCACCATTTATCTTACCTATACTCTAGTTTCACCTATCATTCTATTTACATCTGATTCTGACACACTAACTATTCCTGTCCTCTACTTAGATAGTCTGCAACTACATTGTCACTACCTCTAATGTGTTTGACTCTGAAGTTAGAATTCTGCAACGCTAGGTACCAACGCATTATTCTAGCATTCCAAACGCTACCAGTCTTCAAGTATTGCAGTCCTCAGTGTTCAGTCTTCATAGTATATAGTGAATTCTTTACCATACAAGTATCGGTTAAACTTTTGAATCCCCACACCATCGCAAGGCACTCTCTTCCACCGAATACTTTCTCTCTCACTGAACTTCTTGCTAGCATATGCCACTGGATGCATAATCCCTTCGTAATTCTGCATCAGCACACATCCCATTGCAACATTAGATGCATCTGTCCTGACAATAAATTCTTCATCTATATCAGGTAACTTCAGAATAGGGTCCTCTGACAATGCTATCTTTAAGTCCTGAAACGACTTCTCAAGAGTGGCATTCCATTCGACCACTATCTTGGCACTCTTCTTCGTTAACCCTCTAAGGGATATGGGACATATTATATGTCCCATGTCAGAAAAAAGTGCCTGGATTTATTAGATTAAACAAATTGGTTTGTGTAACGATTTTATTTACTTGTGCAGTATTTGATCAATCTAACTGTGACCTTTCAATAAGTTCCCACACATTCTATGGGCGAGATTTTTTTATTTTGAAATTATTAATTTTTTTAAATAAAATACAAACTTTGTAATTTTTTATTTTTTTTCACAGTGGAATAATACATTACAAAACTTTTAAATAATGTACATCGACTCTCCACAAAAGAGGATATTCATTGACAAGAACCATTCCTATCACAGCCTTGCAGATTTTGAAGAAAATCTTCATGGGACATATATGTCCCATTGTCCCTTAAGCAATGTCACAAAATGCATGTACAAAATGCTTGTACATGAAAGGGCATTGTAAAAACGTACATAGATGAATTCATGCATACTTGCATACATACATAAAAACATATTATACATACACATGTACATGCATACACACACATATATATATATGCATGCATGCATGCATACATACATACATATATGCATGCATAGATGCATACATAACAATTCACACTTACACACATGTATATATACACGTATTCACACATACATAGATACATACATTTGTACTTACATATAATATGCATCCACATGTACATAAATATATGCATACATATATGCATACATAGAAACATATGTACATGCAGACATACATATATGCATACATATACACATACATACGTCCGTCGTCCATACATATATACACACAGACATACATACACCCATATATACACAAATACATGTATGCATGCATACGTACATCCATCCATTCATACATAGATGCATACATACATACAAATACATACATACATACATACATACATACATACATACATACATACATACATGCATACATACATACGTACGTACATACATACAAATATGCCGAAGGCCTGCAAGCATACAAGAGGAGACATTCAGTCCCTCCAAACAACGGACAAGCAGATGAACTTTTTCATGTGGATAGACACAAAGGCTGTCCATCTCGTATCCAATTGAGAACCATCCATAGGTAAAGAACCTATAGATAGACGTCAGAAGGTTCCACTGTGAAGGTTGTTATCAACATTCCATCGTGGGTGAAAGAATACAACAATTAATTATGTGGGAGGAGTTGATCTGGAAGACCAGCTCAACTCGTATTATGTAACATAGAATTTGATGCCGATATATATTATCTGAGAGTGATGTTTGATAGCCTGGATAAAGCAGTTGTGAATGCCTACTTGAATTACAAGTCTCACAACAGACACCAAAGTAACACATTTGGAGTTCAGACAGCAGGTGGTTCGTGGTCTCATAGGCACTTATACCTCCAGGAGGAATGCTTTTCCGACTAGAGCTGTCAAAGAAAGGAGTCTCCAGTGTTGATACATCATCATTTGCCTCACATCATGCCTGAAAGGAAGAGATGCAAGCTTACTCACACGATGGGCGAAGATACCCGGTCAAGATTTCAGTGTGCCACCTGTAGTGTTGCTCCGTATTTGCAAAGTGACCGTAACTGTTTCACCAAGTTCCACACTAACTATCTATCTATCATATCTGTTCAATAAAATTCGTTGCTACATGGTACATGATCATATTCTGACATTTAATCAACAAAATCCAACATAGCACAAAAATGTACTTTTACTGCCTAACGGACAATGGGACAAATCTGTCCCATAAAATAAAAGTGACCATAATGTAAATGTGTACTACTAAGCATAAAATAAACTACATTATGTTGACAGGAGAACCCTAGACAATGTATTTGTGTTAGTTTTGAACATTTTGCAGACCAAAAAAATCTTGTCCTTTAAAGGGTTAACTCAGTTAACGGTCTCATAACTTCAGCACAGTTGGGTATGAATTTTGTGTAATAATTTATAGCTCCTAAGAAACTCCTCACTTGTTTCTTATTCCTACGTCTGGGCATTTCCTTGATCTTGTCAAATGATTCCTCTTTCGGTTTACAGTTGTAGCCTAATAGGATATCCACTTAGCGTGTGCCCCAGAAAATCGATCGTATCATTGAAATCCAATCTGGCATTTCTTTGGTTTGAGGGTCAACTTTGCTCTCCGAACTCTCTCGAAGAATTCCCTCAGAGCTACTAAGTGTTTCTCCCAACTTTTCGTATCAGCAAGTACATCGTCGACATAACTGTCGAGATGTCTCAATCCTTCCAGTAATCTCCTCATCATTCGGTTATAGCTTGAAGCGCTATTTATTAGACCAAATGGCGTAACAAGAAAAGAAATAATCCGTTTGGACATACAAACGTGGAAAGATCTTTCGAACTTTCGTTTTTAAAATGTCCATATATCGGCGTTTAAATAAAATTGCGAGTTGAAATAGTCGCGCTGACCTAGACGTGGCGTAATAATGTTTTGTAAATCGCTAAAGCGTTCCGTTTCAGAGCCTTTAGACAAACAGACAGACAAACAAACATACAAACAAACGGAAGGACAACGTAAACACACTTCGCCTTATAGCATAGATTCATTTATTTAATATGGACAGTAGTAATGCACGCGATGTGGAGTTTTCAATATCTCAATGAATTTCTTCATCACGTTCACAAATGGGAACAGACTACATTTTGTGCCCAATGTGGGAACATCAAAGATTTACTAAACATTTCTACCGCAATAAATTTGATTTTTCAATGCACATTTAGCATAACAGTAGCTACGTAATGTTACACTTAAATCACATAAACAATTTTAAAATTTAAATTCTCTTACCTTTTATGCAGACGAGAAACTGGAAGCAGCCGAATTTTGAAAAAACCCGAAACTTTAAAGATGGCTGCCGCCCACTAGAAATTTTTGCAAACTCAAGATTAGGCTCAAATATCGTAAATGGACTATTTAGCAGTCAAAACTGCACATAGTATCTAAAAAACACGCTGCGCTTATTTTATACTTAAATGCATCCGCGTGGTCCCAAATGGGATCATTGGGCGCTAATGGGTTATGGCTGCTGATTGAAGAGGGGAAAGACGCTGTTTCTGGAGGCCCATAAGAAGTGAGTTGCAGTAGTCTAGTCGGGAACAGATAAACGCGTGTAGGCCTACTATGTTGGTAAAGACAGAGGAATAGACCGATCGTCTGATGGCTCTGAGCCGCCTCAGTTGAAAAAAGCAGGAACGAGCCATGTTAGATATGTGCTCCGTGAACGTGATGGAGGAGTAAAACGTGACACCCAGGTCATGGACACTGGAAGAGCATGTGTAGGCAGAGAATTTCTCATCCAGTTATTGAAAGTCAAGTTTGGAAATTTATCAGCGCAATGCTGAGATCTTTCTTATAGCGCCAGCAGTGCCTATGGTAAAAATAACACAAGATGTCCGCAGAATATCAAAAATGGATAAAAATCGGACAGGAACTGGGTTTCGGAAGTAGTGAACTCGGGGAATTTGTTAAAGAAAGACAAGCAGAAAATAGGATACAAGTCACTCAGAAAAATTCAGAAGAATTTTCTCTTCACAGCTGTTCTAAACGGTGTCACGACAATAATTCGTCTACAGACTTTTCGTCTACAGACATTTCGCCCACAGATATTTCGTCTACGAAGCGATTTGATATTGTCACTTTAAAATGGAAGCTAGATTGATGAAAAACACTGTTTCATTAAATGAAAGTGGGATTTATTTAAACATTCCTCAGTTGAAACAGAAGCTGCTAGATTGATCGAAATAATTTTTCCCGTAAATAGAAGCATGATACCAAGCTGGATGCATGGATGAAACTAAGTTTCCATTCAACAGAAGTTGGATAAAGAAAATAATCTTCTCAGGAATACAGCTTCTAATTACTAATCAGTAAGTAGAAGTTGGATTCCTGATAATATTTTGCACGTTTCAGCGAAACTATAAGAAAGCGGCCTCTGTTGATTAGCACTAATGGATACAGATAAGTTACACTTGTATGTCTGTAGACAAAGTATCTGTTGAAGAAGTGTCGTAGACGAGGTGTTGTAGACGAAAAATCTGTATACACGAGTTGCCGCGGAACCGTTATAAACAAGAGGCTTTTGTGTCGCGACACACTGTTGAGTCACAAATCGACTGGCAGTGTATCGCGTTAACATGGTGTCGCTGGTGTGTCGCGAAGAACTGGTGTGTCGCTAATTCTAACAGAATACATAAGTCGATCGTACTTGCATTCTCAAGGATATATACAGTGTACAAGCAATTCTCAGGAACTCATGCAGTAGCCTACTGGGCAAAGACGTATAAAGAACGACGCTACAAAACGTTTGCGAGCAAAGCTATCAAATGGTTGGTTTCATTTCATAGTTCCTAATTATATGAGCAAGGGTTTTCTCAGATGATCAACATAAAGAAGAAGAAACGGAACAAACTGGTCGGAGGTGCCCTCTGAGCTTGCTTATATATCGCACTTCAAAAAATTGCCGATCATCGTTTTAGAATGATCCGACGAAAAATCCATTAGCAAAATTTCGCATTAACTGTTAGGCCGACTAAGACTTAAATTAACGTAGAGTTGTAAAACAACGTAGGCTATAGCCTACTGTAGAATCGTAGAATTATATCAGTAGAAATAAGAATTTGAGAATAATTAGAAAATAATTAGATGATTAGAAACTGTAAAGCATTCAATGTCAACATTTTCATTCATTTAAAAGGTCAACAGTTTAAAAATTTTAAGTAAATGAACTTTATTTTTTTTAAATGTTAACGCTATTCACATAATATGACGATTACACCAAATTGTCGCCTAATGTGGTTGCAAGTTTAGGTGCGTCGTGTGTAAAAATAGGTTAAGAACCTCTGTTCTAAACAACCCGGGGCATGTTTTATTAAAGTTGCTTCCACCAAGGAAATATACTACCTATAGCCCTGCACCCACGGTCTCATGACAGGGTCCTGACTCTTATCGACAAAATTAAGAGTAGAACAGTTTCAGGAAGAATGCTGTACTACCAAAGAAACAAAAAATTGTATTATCGGCTTGTGCGATCGAGTAGGATTGAAGAAGCTCAGCTTTGGCCCAGCGAGTAGGTAAAGCGATATCTCGAATCATACAGACAGGAACTTCAGAACATTTTATGTTAATAGGCCTATCTGTAGGCCCTATTACATAAATAATATATATATATATATATATATATATCAATAAACTGATTAGCTGAAAGGCACTGAAAGCACCTAGATTTAATTAAAGTATCTAAATTTATTATAATAACTTTTATTCAAATTTGTTTTAACTAAAGCACTTTTTCTTAGCTGAGAAAAGGTCCCGGAACGCCGCTCCAGACCGCTCTTGTCCCGGAACCTAGCGAGGCCTGAGAAGATACCAACCCACCATCAGAGATGAAAACGGTCATGAAAGAAAGTGATAGTGCGTGAAATACCAGCAGTGAGAAAGACGTTATCTGTGTCGGCTAAATCGGTATAATTATTTCATAACCGGAGGCAAATTAGATGAATTTCCGTTTTCTCTTTTCGGCGGCTTACACAAAGTGTAAATTATAATTTATAATTTTAAATACATCATTGGGCATAAGTAAGTTATAATATATTATTTCTGTTTAATTATTTAGATGATTAGTATGATAAAAAAAATTATAAAGTCCAATTTTAACCCGAAATTGCATTGCCCTTTCTTATAGTGCGTCAATTCAACGTTACGTTAGGGTAACAGTTGAAGCGGTGTACTGATGTTTCATAATTTTTAGATCATTAACTTGCATAATTATATCCATTGCTCTTTATGGTTTTTATTAACTTATTAACGAAAAAATAATTTAAAAAAATAAAACCCTATGTCTTCAAATATTGCTTACAAGTCCGTTACGAATGGGTTTCTGCCATCTGTGGAATAAATTGAAAACTCATTTTTTAAAATTGACATCTTCAATAGCAGGGAACATTTCTGCATTGATTTTACCAAAAATAAATTAATATGGATGTTTGCTTCTGTTGACCATTTTCGAAAATTTATCCGGTAATGCTATAGCATAAAAAGATTTACAACTCCGTGACTGTAATTATTGCTGCGTGTAGGCCTATATATAATTTGGGAGTTCAATAAACCATGGGGGTGCGTAACAAGGAACCATGATTTAGTTTGGTTCAGGTCTCAAAGTATGCTTCTGATAAGCTTGATGCTCTGACCATATGCAGCCGTAATCACCGTGGTTTATGAAGATGTGCACCTGAGTGGCTTATTTTTCATGGCGATGAAGTATTTTGTGCACTGTATTTATTGAATCTCTCTCTGTGCCATATGTTTTTCAATGTTGATTAACGTTACCTGATTTTGGAGTAAGGATAGACATGTTTTACCTTTTTAAAATCTCCTCGTCCAACAGAGGGTATTTTAAAAAAGAAAAAGTGGGAGAAGGCAGTGTAACGACCGTTGCAAACGGGTTACAAATATAATATTTAATTGCTAGTGTATCGGACGACTGCTTGTGAGGTCCGCCCGCCGGCCAACGTTTGATCGACGGTCACATTATTGATGTAATTGGTTCTTACGCGGTAATGTTTGTTTAATTAGATAAGCGGCGTCGATTCGCCACTTCAAGGGAAGATAGTCCTGGACGGTTCCCGGCGAATGACCGCTTTGTAGGTTTGCGAATCAATAGGCTCTTTTCCGTTGACTTGTCGCGTTGACTGTTGACGCGGAAAACTTTAAACAGAGATATCGCCGTTGTTTTCTCGGTGTCGTTTATTCAAGCGGGCCTTTGGTCCTACGGTCACCGCCGAGCGCTGTATTAACTTTAAAGAGACGTCGCTTATTATTATTATTATTATTATTATTATTATTATTATTATTATTATTATTATTATTATTATTATTATTATTATTATTATTATTATTATTATTATTATTATTATTATTATTATTATTATTATTACAGGAGACTACGTACGATGGCACGGACAAATAATTAATTGAAGCGACTTGAAAGGGTTTCCGCTGGCGCTGGTGTGGGTATTAGAGCCTGGGATCTTTGCGTCTTTGGAGATAAGCGACCGGAATTGGCGTTTCGGATGTTTTTCTTCCCTTAAAACTTTAAATAACGGCCATTGAAACTGCACGTGCAGACTTCATAGGCGGGCCACGTAGTATAAAACGACGAGTGCATCGCCATTCTGGCGGTTCGGCGGTTTGGGTTCGGAGGTGACGGTTCGGTTCGGCGGAAACTCGAAAAAGGAATTGACGTAAGTGACGCAGCAGAGACTCGAGAAAGGATCGCAGGACCTGGAACTTTGCGAGTGCTTAGAACGTTACCACGGCGTGGCGAGGTTGACTCGTTGAAGTAAAACGGAATCGAGAAAGATATTGGAATTCGTTTTTATTACTTTCGGAGATAACTT
>JACEVL010004087.1:2500-10108 GCA_020284085.1 Aporrectodea caliginosa
TTGGCCCTTAGAGTCAGAGTTCTGTAATTGAACGCACCTGTAGAAGAAACTCTGTATTCACAAATAGGACATGTCACATGCGTCTCTATTACACTATCCATCTGTATCACAGTATTACATATAATAGGCCCATAGGCGTATAGATTTTGCATTCAATATAATCCTGTTCAAAACTACACATGCATATATTTTTAATCTTTTAATTTTTAATGTTTAATAATCAGTTTAATGGCATCTCATACTAACATCGGCTCATACTAACATCCGATTTTCCGATCACATCACCCATCTTTCCCGTTCTTGCTTCATGCACATCCGTGACCTGCGTAGAATCCGCCCTATGCTTGACTTCAAAACCTCATCAACAATCGCCACATCAATAGTTCACGCCAAATTAGATTACTGCAATGCTCTCTTCCTCAACATAGATACCACTCAAATTAATCGCCTCCAAGCCATTCAGAATGCCCTCGCCCGTGCTGTCACCAAAACCCCAAACACCACCACATCACACCTGTCTTGAAATCACTCCACTGGCTCAAAATTCCTGAACGAATAGAATATAAAGTCCTATCCTTCACCTACAATACACTTCAATCCTCTCAGCCCTCCGTCAGTTGTTCTCGGTCCAACCTCTTCGTTCAACCCGTTCATCTTCCACCCTCACACTGCTCCGCCCTTCCGTCACCTCATCGCTTAAATTTGCAAATCGTTCCATAGCCATAGCTGTCCCGCCTCTTTGGAACAAACTCCCGCCTGTGCTACGACAAATATCCGATCCATCCTATGAACTCACCAAAACCTCACCTCTTGCTATCTCTCCACAGGTCTTCCACTCAAAACTGAAAACACTGCTTTTTCACAAATCCTATCCCGATTCCTTCTCCTCCCCTCACCTTCCTCGCCATTTCAACTCTAAGCATCATCCACCTTAGCCGTCTGACTGTCTGCCTGCCTGACTCTCTGGATTTTGACCCCCTGCCTATCGATTCTGTTTGGTTAAGCGCCTGTGAATAAGCTGGTTCCCGCGACTTCGCTTTTGTGGGCGCTGTAGAAATATCGAGTTTACGATTACGATTACGATCGGCCGCTGACGTTGTATTGTATAGTATTGTATCTAAACATTTATAAAGCGTCCCTTTTAGGATGAACCATTCAGAAGAACTCCAGTGCGCAATACGGTGCACATACTCGGCCTAAATAAGAAGCTGCACTTGTTTATCTCGTATGTTTATTTTGTATTTTTTTCGTGTAGGATATAGTCTACACTCTACAGTATAAGTGCGTTTAGACAGAAGAGGTAAAGATAGACGTCCAGGCACGTATGAGGCCCTTGATGAAGTTCTGTTATCATTGTAGCACTTGAGAGACTTGGACCAGTATGCGACTGTTACGACCCTCTTCCTCAATTCTTTCGGGAGTTTCTTTCCATCCGTGGAGAACCAGACAAATAAGACCATACTTGAAATAATCTGTGTATCCTCTTCTTCCTTCTCTTTCTCTTCTTCCTCTTCCACCTCTCCGTCTTCCTCTTCTTCCGCCTCTTCTTCCTCTTCTTCCTCCTCCTCTTCTTCTTCCTCCTCCTCCCTCTTCCTCTTCCTCCTTCCCTTCCTCCTTCTCTTCTTCTTCCTCCTACTCTTTCTTCTCTTCTCTTTCTCCTCTTCCTCCTCTTCCTTCTCTCCTCTTCCTCCTCTTCTTCCTCCTCTTCTTCCTCCTCTTCTTCCTCCTCTTCCTCCTCCTCCCTCTTCCTCTTCCTCTTTGTCCTCTTCCTCCTCTTCCTCTTCCTCCTCCCCTCCTCCTCCTCCTCCTCATTATCCTTCACCCCAGTCACCTCCCAACTCATTCCTCCTCCTCCTTCTCCTATTCCTCTTCCTCCTCCTCTTCTTCCTCCCCTCCTCCTCCTCATCCTTCACCTCAGTCACCTCTCCACTCATTCCTCCTCCTTCTCCGCCTCCTCTTCCTCCTCCTCCTCCTCCTCCTCCTCCTCCTCTTCCACATCCCCTTTCCCTTCATCCACATCATTCCGCTTCCACATCGTTCCGCACTTTTTCTCCTTATCAGAACGAAAGACAATTACCGGTATCTCCACCTTGCCTATTTGCGTCAGGGATCAGTGTAGGTCTATGCCACAGGGAGTGTACTCATTTCTTGGAAGGGCTTCGGTGGGGCGCCATATAAATTATCGACAACATAGCGCTCCTGACTAACTGAAGGAGGTCGGTCGTTGAAACACTTAAGTGTCTCATGATGACAATTCGAGATGTATCCTTGGTTCCTGCAAGTAGTACATGTGTATATATATGGATCTTAGTAGTATATACAGGTCTTTCATATATATATATATATATATAAATATTATATATATAAATATTATATATATATATATATATATATATATGTCGAACGACTCAGTAAATGCAATGTCAATATATGTATATATATACATATATATATATATATATATATATGTATATATATATGTATATATATTATATATATATATATATATTAATAATGCCGTAGATCAATGTAGCCTATAGTAGATATCTTGTTGGGGCGCTATATCAAGTTTCATTGATTGATTGATAGGCATACATGGTTTCATTGTCTTAGGTCAGGAGCGCCTCTGATGAGACTCTCTTGAAGTGGCGCTATATAAATTTGCAATCACCGTTACCATTACTACATCAAATGCAGTATTTACATAGCGGCTTTCATAATCTATCAGTGGCATTGACACGTAGCTATTCGATACACGTAATTAGTAGAAAGCCATCCGTTGTGAATTGCTTGTCTGACTGGCGTTAGCAATTATTTTTGTTTTCTTAACAAAGCAGTAGGTATATGTGTCTGGGGGCTTACTGGAAAACATAGCAACTATCCGTTGTCACAAGACTTTCCGAGTTTAATGTAACATTGTAGTAATATTCCAATATTTAACGACGTCTCGTTAGGCTACAATGGCAGTTAATGTTGACCAATGACCGTACGTTACTAGAGTGGGCTTGTAACGATAACTCGTCGATTAATGTATCGTATTGTAACGCCAGCTTTCTTCGAAAACATAGTGCAATGGAGTGTCAGACTCTTCAAAAACTTCCAAGAGTAGGCTTACTGCAATATCATCAGCCACTGACTGATAGGCCATCACCCTGAGCTTAGACCCCCCCCGGATTCTGACCTGGCACTGGAACGGACAAAGAGCCTGGTTACTGCGGACTTGATTTGATATAGGCCTAGCCCTGGTGTTAAGCTGACGCGGCTTATGGCATGGGTAGCCCTGAGAAATTTCGAAGATCTACATTAACATTTAAGTTACATTAGCCTACTTGCTGAGGTCAAGAAATATTTGCCGTTGCATCGATCGCTCCCACACCCTTAGACCAATTCTTTCAGTGGATATATCTGAGTAATTTATATAGCGGAGTCGCCGAACGAAATGGTGTCGTGCGAACTTCCACCCCGCGCATTATATAGGTTCCTGCCGTTTCCGATTACGACCAATGGAAGAAATGAATAAAATGATTTAGCACCTGAGAAAACAGCGCGTTCACATGTCACGTGGGAGGCCGACAGGTATACACTTACGGTATCCATCGAAAATGTCGCGAAGAAAATGTCGCGGTAAAAATGTCGCAGACAAAATGTCGCGGATAACAATGTCGTTAATATATAATGTCGCGGATAAAAATGTCGCGGATAAAAATGTCGCCGTTGAAAATGTCGCGGATAAAAATGTCGCGGATAAAAATGTCGCGGATAAAAATGTCGTTGATATTTTCCCCGCGACATTTTCACCATACTGGGAACCGTATGACAGTAGCCTATAACACTAAACTATGAAGAACGAAATTCGAAGACAATTTTTAACTTTGACCGTTTAATACTAAACTATTAAGAACGATATACGATATACGAAGACAATATACGATATACGAAGACTAAACTATTAAGAACGATATACGATATACTAAACTAAAGTATTAAAAAACTATAATGTTCCTACTAGAATGTTCGTACTAGAATGTTCGTACTAGAATGTTCGTACTACAATGTTCGTACTACAATGTTCGTATTAAAAAATAGAATGTTCGTACTATAATCTTTCCTCTCTCGTACAAAAGAAAACCCGTCCAGCACAAGCATTTCGCGTCCTTTCTGAGTTTTAATAAATTCCATTTCTACTGAGAGCGATAATAAATCTAGGCTACTGTTAAATCAAAACTCTGCAACTGCACCGGATTCGCAGCATGACAAACTGACAACTTTCTGATTTTGTTGGTTGCCTTATATACAAACTCAGACACATACACAATATTCGAAATTGTTGGACATCAAACGGTTTTGAAGTTTTACACAGTGCTGGCTGAATCGAGCATAATCAACATGCGGAATAGGCCTATATTGGACATCAAAAGATTTGGAGGTTTCTTACATTGCTGGCTCACATGAGCATAGGCTAAACAAGATGCGAAATTGTGGTACATCAAATGATTTAGATTTCGAGGTCTCAAGAATCGCTGAATTCGATTCAAGGCAAGACAAACAAGACGCGAAATATGTTTGACATCAAAAGATTTCGACTTCGAGGTATCACGCTTCGCTAATTTTGAGGTCAAAGACATTGCTGGCTCAATAGAGCAGATAGTAAACAAGACGCGACGAAATTGTGAACGGCGACATTTTTATCCGCGACATTTTTATCCGCGACACTATGTATCAACGACATTTTTAACCGCGACATTTTTATCCGCGACATTTGTATCCGCGACATTATATATCAACGACATTTATATCCGCGACATTTTGTCCGCGACATTTTTAACGCGACATTTTCTTCGCGACATTTTCGATGGGAACCATACACTTACCTGGTAGGGATTTAATCAATTGAATAATTAATTATTTACAGGAAGCTTGATTAAAATTCAGCTGTCATTAGTAAACGTATCGATTAGGCCTAGCCGTGATGAAGAGGCGAGACTAGTCATGTATGCGATCCAACAGAGCGATCCGCTTTGAGAGATAACCACAGGCCTACTAAGTCTATAGTCGAAATAATAAGCTGGGAAAATGCAACGGGCCCTGTATTATTCGGTTGGTCAAATAATCACAATGAAGTCGGCCTAAATGAGTTTCATTGTTCATCGCTTCTTTATTTTGTGCAGTAAGATCGGCGAAACAAAGAAATGAAGTCTTTGTATATAATAATAGCCTAGGCATAAATATGAGTTTTACACAACATGTCTTGGAGGCCGATTATAATTTTAGCCAAATATTTAAATAACGAGTGACTAGAACCTGTCAAAAGCGGAACATTTGACGTTGATATACATGTATAAATGTAGGCCTACGTAAATGTATAATACATTGTAGGCCTACATACACATATAATATATATTAAGTATATTTACATATAAGTCGTATATAGGGCCTACATAATAGGCACAGGCATATTTATTGTAAATCTGCAATGTTGTTACAACATGTGCTATAGTATAGCACATGTTATATTATAATAGTAGGGGCCTATATGTTATGCATATGTAAATCATTATATAACATATAGGGCTCTAATGGTATTTCGTCTAATGCTATCTCGTTTACAACCTTGGCCCTAATGCTACAAGTGTACTGCACTGCAAATGCATGCCAGTAGTCTATCCAGTCACTAAAGGGCTGAATGTGGTCTATATACAATTATACATGACATTGTAGTGAAGAGGCCTGAGTTGTGGGAGAAATGAGGTAACGATCTCCCAACTCTGCAGCCTTTCGTATTTACTGGCATATGATGACGATCCGTCGATACAATAAAACTTAGTTTTACGATGTATTTATTCAAACAGAATGCGTCGCAAGCAACACAGTTTGGCCTAGGCTACAACGGGAAGTCTTGCACATTCCCAGGAATGATGCGTCCGAAAACATGTTTGCTTAGATAGCATTAGTACGGGAGCAGTATTTACCACACGTTGCACTGCAGGGTTAAGAGTTTGAAACACTGGTATAGACAGCATGCGTGCATCGATCCGACCAATGTTGTGTAAACATCAATAATTAAATAAGTCCCTTGGCAGACCTATTTGTTCGAGGGTGTGGCTCGGAAGATTGCCCGGCATTAAAACGTTCCGGCGTTGGCGTCATCAGGTACGTTATGTAACTTACAGCATGGTTGTGTTACGGCGCCTTAGAAATTGTCATTGTTACTTTCATTGTTCTTGCATATTGATACAGTTGCAATCTGCAAGCTGTCATCTGTGTGGCACAGTGGCCGATTGGTTAGAGCGCTCGGCCTGTAACGTGGAGAGTACGGGTTCTAGCCTCCACTCAGGGGGGCCCGATAGCGCATTGGATAACACACTAGCATAGAGAGGTACCGAGTTCGAGTCCCGTAGGGCGGACATGCTTTGTAGGCTGCTATTGGCGCCGTGTATTGCAGGCTGTCTGTTCTGTTAGTAGTTAAGATTGTTTCAATTGCATAACATGTAAATGTACAGCGCAGTGCGTTTGTCAGGCGCTTAATTAAAGAAAAAGATTATTATTATTATTATTATTATTATTATTATTATTATTATTATTATTATTATTATTATTACTGTGTAGGGACATTGAGCAAGTCATCCAGTCACAATTACTCAGCACCATCGATGCTCTGTCGTATGGTCGTGTGCACTTCTTAGCTTTGGAAAGAGGGTAATCAATATCAATTGATTGCGTCATGCATGGCTGCAACTTTGTTGATTTATGTCTTCTGTAATTTAAGCGAAAGCGCGGGAACAAGATCATTCAAGGGCGAATAACGTATGTTGGCTAACTGATCGGTTGATCGATCTTTTGAAACATTCATTCATTCATTCATTCATTCATTCAGTCATTCATTCATTCAATCATTCATTCATTCATTTATTCATTCATTTAGTCAGTTCGTTCATTCATTTATTCATTCATTCATTCATTCATTCATTCATTCAGTCAGTCAGTCATTCGTTTGTTCGTTCGTTCATCCATCCATTCATTCATTCATTCAGTCATTCATTCATTCGTTTGTTCGTTCGTTTTTCGTTCGTTCATTCCTTCCTTCGTTCGTTCGTTCATTCGTTCATTCATCTATTCATTCATTCATCCATTCATTCGTTCATTTATTTATTCATTCATTCATTCATTCATTCATTCATTCCTAGTTTTGTTGATTTACTGATCATTTTTGGATTGTGTAGTGAGATCGGACAAGACCATATTAATATAAGTTAAATATATATGTTAGTTTACATTTTATTATAAGATTGCATTGTATTAGTACGGAAAGATGATTGACAGCCGACAGACCCAAGGGAGTGGAAGCATAGGCCACGCCTGTCAAAGGGTGAAGGGGAGAGAAGGCAGAAAGGGGAGCAAGGAAAGAGGGAACGAACCGGAGAGCGCGGTTGGGGGGCGAAAGAGTTGATTGACAGGCGGGGGCGATAGAGAAGAGAAGGGAAAGCGGAAGAGAGGGGATTCGCAGCAAGGGAGCCGGAGAGAGAAGACGGGCTCGGCGGATCGGAAAGAGAGAGTAACAGACGATGCCGCTTTCTTATAAGTTGTTTAAAAAAAAGCAGTTTTATAATA
>JACEVL010004088.1:0-11296 GCA_020284085.1 Aporrectodea caliginosa
AATGCCACGACACACGTACATAGGCATCTGGGTGTATATTTACATTATACAATGCATACATGAATATACTGTATTGTATTGTATTTGAACACTTGTTATAGCGCCCCTACCAGATTGCCCATTCAGAGGCGCTCCCGACTACTGCGCGAACGCTGAATCGGAATTTCACGCCGAAGCGCATGAGCAATTGCAGTGAAGGACTTGCCCAGGGTCCCTACGCGGCGGTTTTGAGGTGGATTCGAACCCGCAACCCTCCAGCTGCAAGGCACCGAACATACCTCTACACCACCGCGCCCCAGTTGTATTGTGTTGTGTTGTGTTGTATTAAATAATAATAATAAATAATATCTTTTCTTTAATAAGCGCCTGACAAACGCACTGCGCTGTACATTTACATGTTATGCAATTGAAATCTTAACTACTAACAGAACAGACAGCCATGTAATACAACGGCGCTAATAGCAGCCTACAAAGCAAATCCACCCAACGGGGGCTCGAACTCGGTACCTCTCGGTCTCTGTGCCAGATGTTATCCAAAGCGCCATGTACTCCACGTTTATATTGCGACCGAGCCACCCGCAGTAAAGATCCGAGAAATGAATCTCTGATAAACCGGGAATCGAACCCTGGCCGCCGGCGTGGAGAGAGGGCTACCAACCCACTCGGCCACTCAGGATCTCAGACTATAATTATGTAGGGCGGCTTAGTGAAGGGTTGGATAGGGCAGGGTTATGTAAGGCAATCAAAGAGCTGTTAAATACAGTGTGGTAAAAGTGTGGGATACTATTACCGATTGGTTAGTGCGCTCACTTTAGACACTTTAAAACGGTATCAACCAATGCTACATAAGAATGGGAGGCTTCACTAATCGTACCCTGTCAGTGCCAGTCCCAAGCCTTAAAAAGGAGGAGGGCGACGCTAATGGTCTTTGTTATCATACAGTGTCGTTAAACTGAAACTACTTACTTACTTGCGTTTATCGAAAACCCTCTATTAGACACCTTTAAAATGATGCCAACCAATGCTATATAAATATGGGACACGATACGACGTCGTCTACATCTTAAGTTCTCATGCTGTTGGATGATTGGTTAGAGAAGTCTCCTCTCCTGAGACGGTTACTCTGTAGGGACCTTGAGCAAGTCGGCTCTTCACTCACAATATCTCAGCGACATTGAATGATGCATATTCATTAGGAAGTATAGCGGTTAATATATGCATACTGCAACTGCTACTACTATACTTCTGAATTGTTAACACCCGATGCGGATTGTTTGGTTCTGAATGTGGAACTGTTCTACGAAACTGTTTCGCTTGTAAAAATCGCGTTTACTTCATGATAAACGCAGCATAAGTAGAGTGGGGCACGCCATCCGATTGGTTAGAGCGATTACCTTCGACACCTTTAAAACGATGTCAACAGATCCTATATAAAGATGAGACAAGATGGTCGATTAATAGAATAACGAGAAAGTGTTGAGTGTCTTATTATAATAGGAAGTGGGAGACTGCAGTATGCGATTATTAAAGTGGTCGCCTTAGACACCTTTAAAACGATGTCAACTGAGGCTATATAAAAGCGGGACACGTATCATTCCTCCCGCTGAGCTGTAATATGACTAAACTAATCTTTGTCGGCGGCAACGGCCTATGATGTCATAAGCTGCCGTTAAACTGTGGATCCAATCCATTCCTCCCGCAGATAATTTGATGCGTAAAACTTTCATCAATAGGATGATTCACTAGGATGATATATTATTATAAGGTCTGATCAAGATTGGCTGACTTTCTTAGATAATATATGCGGAACTATTATCATGATTGTGCACTATAAGGTGCGATTGGCAGGTGGTTTATTAAGGATATTGTCACTAACTTACTTGATGCGCGAAACGTTTATACTTTTCAACTATGTTTATGAGATGTCAGTACACCAAAGTGCGATTAATTGGTTAATAAGGAATATACTTACTTACTTATTTACTTAATAAATAGCTTAAGGATAGAGTACAGCTAACACCGTTCTGTGGCACCATTAACTCAACATCCGTGGACACACTAGTGTCCAAATCCAACGAGACACCAATCCCAGTAACCGCTTATCGATTCGATTACCGGAAGGAGTGACTGGAAAATTACACACCGAGTACTCGTAATTCCCGACTCCGCTGCTTCCATTACAGACGAACCAAGATTTATAAACTCCAGCGGACCATAGATATATCTACGCAAGCCGGGCCATAGATCTAAGAAAAGTACCCTTCGAACAAAAATCGATGACATTTAAGACAGTGGGCGATAATAGAAGAACGGGCGAAACGGTGAGCGATAATAAAAGAACTGGCGAGACAATCGTCCGCGCACGTCCGACCTAATGACATGTAATCTTCCGCCGCGGCGGTATACAAAAAGAAGTCCCCGCGGGCGCGTCGCACTTCTGTCCCGGGTCGCGCTCAGATCGATCCCTAATTGGGTGCACGCGCCAATTAATAGATGGCGTTAGTTGCGAGGACGATAATAGGGCGTTCTTGTCACGATTTCTTTTCTAATCTGCAGAGCTGTGATTGTCTACGTCTCAAACTTAATCCGGCAAATCGCAGACTTTTGATAGGAGTTCGAATGACGAGCCTTAGTTAGGGAGAGAGAAAATCAATTTAATTTACGTCTTAAGAAATTAACGTTACAATTTTGTCCATATTCTGTTAAGGTAGCGTATTCAAAAAGATAATAGTAGTAGTTTCAGTTTAACGACACTGTATGATTACAAAGATCATTAGCGTCGCCTCCTCCTTCATTCAGGCTTGGGACTGGCATGCACTGATATAGTACTTTCAGTAGCCGAGTTAATACGAGAATACTACTCACTAATGGTATTTATTAATTAGCAACTACTAAAACGCCGGTGTCTAACGCGCAAGACATCAACCGATGGCAACCAAAATCAAACAAAAATTCTAGCTGGCAATACTCCTCCTTTCCTTTTCTCAAACCTATTCTTCTCTTGTGGCCTTATACGCACTGGGAGCGCCTCTGAACGGCTCACCATATATACAGTGACCCTACTAGTACTTGAGGCGCTTTATAAATGTTTGAATACAATACAAAACCGCAATAGGGTCAAACCCCAGAAGTTCTCTCCGTAAGACACATAGACAACTTGTCGTGAATAGCCTCTAATGTCATACGACGACGTTATACCTGAAATGAATAAATTAAAACGCCTCATTTTCGACACCTTTTTTAGGCTGAATAAAGTTTCTATTTAAGATCGTGCCTACAACTGATTTCATACTAAATAGTGACCTACCGTGTCTCTGTATTTGTCTCGGTGTGTAACTCCCCAGTGCAAGCACTCTGGCAGTGCCAGTGCTGAATATGTTGAAATGAGGAGGGCGACGCTAACCGTCTTTGCAACTAACCCATGCAGTTTTAGAACTTCGCCACCAACAGTGCAAGGTATATAGTGCCAGCTCAGGCCTGGAAAAGGAGGAGGGCGACGACGTCAACAATCCTGGTATAGATGCCGGTAAACACTGCATGGAAATACCATATAGACTCCGAAATGTCGACGTGGACACCTTTTTAATGTTCAATAGTCTCACTATAATAATAAAAGAGCGCTCGCAAAAACGTGATATATTTATGAACACCTTTTTAATGCTTATAGTCTTGTTATATAAGTGGAGATGCGTTTACGCTTGTAGGCTGGGTGGAATATTCGGACGCATGATAACGTTTTTAGATGGACTGCAACTCTGACAAGTTTAAATTATTAATTAGTAAATTCAATAGCGCATGTGTATAACGCGCAAGGATTCAAACAATGGCGCACCAAAACCAATCCGTATTCAGGTCAATATCCAGAAGATCAGTCCCCTATAGGATAGAGATGTCACATGAAGACGCTAAACCATGGAAATAAATTATAAAAGTCTAATTTTAACACCTTTTTTAAGGTGAATGATCTTGCTATTTAGGCTCGTGCCTCCAGGCTACAGATAATTTCAAATGCGTTCTGGACCTTTAGATATATGGCATCTCGGATTTAGGATAACATGTTTGATTTTAGAAAATTAAACTGTCTTGATCAGTATTATTGATGTCATTTGATGACGTATGTTTATTATCATGTGTGTACACAAAAATGCGCATGATAATGATAATAAAAATAATTATATTTATAACAATAATAATAAAAATTTTAATTGATGATGATGATGATGATGATGGTGATGGTGATGATGATGATGATGATGATGATGATGATGATGATGATGACGATGATGATGGTGATGATGATGATGATGATGATGATGATGATGATGATGATGATGATGATGATGATGATGACGATGACAATGTTAATAACAATAATAATAACAATAATCATAACAATATTCATAACAATAATAACAAATAAGAATAAAAATTATAATAACAGTAAGCTGCAACAACAATACATTTTCTACTACAGCAGTCGCAGAATCAATTTGTTATTATTATTGTTGTTATATATTAAATCATACATTTAAAATTACATATAATGCCATAAAATAATTTGCCAACAAATAATAATTGTACACACATCCAAAGCTTCTCTAGTACATACCACTCGGTTGTATTCATACATGCGATTCCAGTCCTTCAAAAACACATGGCACATTTTCCATCGGACTCCAGCGCCCGCTTCCCTAACGTTACAGCATCACTCACATTCAATGGCTCGGCCTCAGCAGCCAATAGCACCGTTAAATGGGCGTGTCCGGCTCATCAGCGCTTCTGCCGCCGCTCTTGCGAGGGCGTGGCCGTCATTTCCGATCAACGTCGTCGCGTTTGACAGAGGTGCTTATAAGGTCAGAAGAGTCAACGCGGTGCTGGGAAGTGTCATCCGGTGATGTCCGTGACTCCGGAGTGCTAGGCAAAATCCGGACAGGGACTCGAGGAGGAATTTCGGAAGGTTTGGAGTTTCAGGGGGTGGCCGTGAGATGGTCAATCTCGTGGATAGACTGTGAAGTGACGTCCTGCGTTTTACAGATGTTTTAACGGTTTTGAGTTTTTGCTGTGTGAGAAGTTACTAACGGGAAGATACTAACGAGTCGTAACTACTTCGTGTGAAAGCACATTTGAAGGTAGTACTACTTTTGTTCTCAATTTCATTTAATAGAATATTTCACTGTCTTGATAAGCTCGATGGATTATGTATGTTTATTACCATGTCTGTTAGTCAAAAATGCTGATAGCAATTATTGGTCAATTAAAGAATATTCTGGTCATATCTTATCTTATGTCATATCTACAACCATTTATGATCACAGAGGATATAAATCAGTCTTATATAACAACGGTTGTCACCGTTTTAAAGGTGTCTATAAGGTGGCTACTATTACCAATCTCATATAGTGTCCCATCTTTATATATCATCGGTTGACATCGTTTTAACGGTGTCTAAGGCGGCTGTATTTAACTTATACTGATCAGCTCAATGGATGATATATGTTTATTACCATCTATGTACACCAAAATGCGGATAGCAATTGGTCAATGAAAGAATATTCTTATCTTATCTTATCTATCTTATTGCAAATTGCTTGGAGGAGCCCGATAGCGCATTGGATAACACGCTGGCATAGAGAGCGAGAGGTACGGAGTTCGAGCCCCCGTTGGGCGGATATGCTTTGTAGGCTGCTACTAGCGCCGTTGTATTGCAAGCTGTCTGTTCTGTTAGTATAGTTAAGATTTAAATTGTATAACATGTTAGTATAGTTAAGATTTAAATTGTATAACATGTAAATGTACAGCGCATGTGCCCTTGTCAGGCGCTTAATAAAGAAAAGATTATTATTATTATTATTATTATTATTATCCACCATAGGATATATAATAGCAATACCATTAGCAGTATAAAGGTGTTTATACTGTTAGATCGCGGGTTTAATGACAAGCGCCCTTATAGAGGGAATTTACGGCACAAAAAAGGTGTCTCGGTAGACGCTATGGCGCGTATAGTTTCTGGTGTTTGATGCCATCTTATGGCTACCAGAACTGTTGCCGTCGCCCTCCTCCTTTTCCAGGCTTGGTCCTGGCACTACGTAGTACCCAGCACTGTTAGTATGAACTTGTAGTGGAGAAGTTCCAAAATGGCGTCGGTTTGGTTAGTTGCTGTTTAACGGCTCTGGGTCATAACATTGATTTCTACCATCGCCCTCCTCGTTCCACCATACTTGGGACTGGCACTGCCAGAATACGAGCAGCGGAGTTACACAGCGAGACCAACGCTGACTGTTATTTCCAAAGATTAATATAAAGTTTTTGGGAGGCACGAACTGAAATAGCAAAATTATGAAACCTTAAAAAGGTGTCGAAAATAAATCGTTCTTTGTTAATTTATTTCCGAGGTAAAACGTCAACAAGTTTTCTCTCTGTCTTGCTCACTGATCTTCTGAATATTACCTGTATACGGGTTGGTTTTGATGCGCCATAGGATGACGCCTATTATGTAATGTATCAAGACATTTATAAAGCGCCACTTAAGAGTCTGTCAGAATCGCTCAACACGTGGCCAAATCTCTATAGAATCCACACAGTTTAACGACATCTGGCGTCGACTTTTTTCTATCTTACGTAGGCCCTATATCTGAAAAGCGCATGTTACATTTGGTGCTATACAGTAAACTACAAATGCAATCCCTAATAACCGTTGGCAACGGTATACCGGATTTGTTAGAGCGGTCGCCTAAGACACCTTTAAAACAATGCTAACCGAGGCTATATAAAGATGGTACACGAGGGGAATAACTTGCATAATTATATGAAGCATCATAACTGTGTGTATATAATTATAATTAGTGCGACACTATACTATTAGTTAGAGCGTTCACCTTTTAAACCGGACGGGTTCGATCCTCCTCCCTTTAGACGGTTACTGTGTATAGGGACCCTAAGTAAGTCCTTCACTCACAATTGCTCAGCGCCATCGATTGATGCTTCGTCATCAGATAGTGGCCCTTAATAAATAATAATAATAATAATAATAATATTTTCGTTTATTGAACCAATCCGGTTGACAAACCGCAACCGGTTACAGTGTACAGTTATGCAATTGAAACAATTCACAAGAACACAAATGACAGAACAGACAGCCTGCAATGCACGGCGCCGAATAGCAGCCTACAAAGCAAGTCCGCCCTACGGGACTCGATCTCGGTACCTCTCGCTCTCTATGCCAGTGTGTTATCCAATGCGCTATCGGGCCCCATGCATGATAGTAATGATGATGATGACGATGACGATGACGATGACGATGACGATGACGATGACGATGACGATGACGATGACGATGACGATGACGATGACGATGACGATGACGATGACGATGACGATGACGATGACGATGATTATTATAATAATAATGATAATTTAAAATTGCTTGGCGACTTCTATATCGTTCACTGATTTACCAGAGTTATATACCAGCTTTCATTAGCTGGAGTTGTTTCCAACTATTTAACGACATTTCAGTGATGCCAGGGCAGTTGGCGTGCCCTCCTGTCTTATCCAGGCTTGGGACTTGGTTCAGTTTCTTTGAGTTTAACAACAAATATAGTAGTTAAGATATTTGCATTAGAGTTTTTGGATTCGCCAAAGTCATTTGTGAGGCAACAGAGATTATTTAACTATAACAGCCATCTATATAGGCATCTGTGATAATTCTAAAAAACGTAGAATATCAGAGTCATTTGTGGCTGGATCCATAGTTTAACGAACGACTTCTTATGGCCATTTTAAGGTCGTCGTAGGCCTATAGACACTCTTGCAATCGTAGATCCCAACTGCCAACCCTGTTACTGAAAATGAGTTAATGCGGGAAATGATATTCGAAGACGTTCTATGTGATTATGCTAATGCAAAGAGCCGTCAGGTTTTTACACAGCCTAACTCAACTTTATGTTAATACCTTACAGTTGAACTGTTTCAGTACAATTACAAAAAGATTTGAAATTAGAATTTGAAATTTCCTTTTTAGTGCAATAAACAAATTATAAAATGAGAATTTGAAATTTCTGTTTTGCATTTTCATTAGACTCATCGTTTTTCATTGTCTCTTTTCAGACTTGCGTTATAAAAGGTTCGTATAGGCCATATGCACAGCGCCTAGTATATTTTGCCTATTGGATAATACGGCCCTGCAGCATGCTTATGGCAACAGAAGTTATTCTGAAAACTTCTAACCGTTCGTTTGGCCTAATAATTTATAGCTAAAGAATTTCCCTTAACCTTCGCAGGACGAAGACATTTTACGATACACGGAGGACGAAGAGGGGTAATTTTTACCCCAAAGCAATTTTAATATCTCAGCTCATAGGTAAGGTACAATAAAAACGAAGTATCAATTCTAATAGTGCTAAGGTCAAGGAATCGATCTATGCTAGTGAGAATAGTCTGTCAATACCACTTTCCAAGATGGCGGCCAAGATGGCCGCCATAAAACACAGAAATATGCATATTTCCGCTCATAGGTAAGCTACAATTATAAATGAACCATCCAATTTCATAGTTCCGAGGTCAAGAAATCCATTTATCGTAGTGAGAGTAGTCTGTCAATACCACTTTCCAAGATGGCGGCCAAGATGGCCGCCAAAACACAGAAATATGCATATTTCCGCTCATAGGTAAGCTACAATGACAAATGATCCCTTCAATTTCATAGTTCCGAGGTCAAGGAATTCATTTATCGCAGTGAGAATAGTCGGTTAATACCACTTTCCAAGATGGCGGTCAAGATGGCCGCCAAACACAAAAATATGCATATTTCGGCTCATATGTATGCTACAATGACAAATGAACCCTCCAATTTCATAGTTCTGAGGTCAAGGAATCTATTTATCGTAGTGAGAATAGTCTGTCAATACCACTTTCCAAGATGGCGGCCAAGATGGCCGCCAAAACACAGAAATATGCATATTTCCGCTCATAGGTAAGCTACAATGACAAATGATCCCTCCAATTTCATAGTTCCGAGGTCAAGGAATTCATTTATCGCAGTGAGAATAGTCGGTTAATACCACTTTCCAAGATGGCGGCCAAGATGGCCGCCAAACACAAAAATATGCATATTTCGGCTCATATGTATGCTACAATGACAAATGAACCCTCCAATTTCATAGTTCTGAGGTCAAGGAATCTATTTATCGTAGTGAGAATAGTCTGTCAATACCACTTTCCAAGATGGCGGCCAAGATGGCCGCCAAACACAGAAATATGCATATTTCAGCTCATAGGTATACTACAATGACAAACGAACCCTCCAATTTCTTAGTTCCGAGGTCAATGAATCCGTTTATCGTAGTGAGAATAGTCTGTCAATACTGATTTCCAAGATGGCGGCCAAGATGGCCGCCAAACTCAGAAATATGCATATTTCAGCTCATAGGTAAGCTACAATATCAAATGAACCCTCCACTTTCATAGTTCCGAGGTCAAGGAATCCATTTATCGTAGTGAGAGTAGTCTGTCAATACCACTTCCCAAGATGGCCGCCAAAACACAGAAATATGCATATTTCCGCTCATAGGTAGGCTACAATGACAAATGAACCCTCCAATTTCTTAGTTCCGAGGTCAAGGAATCCATTTATCGTAGTGAGAATAGTCTGTCAATACCAATTTCCAAGATGGCGGCCAAGATGGCCGTCAAGCACAGAAATATGCATATTTAAAAACAGAGGTACATGTAGGTACAATGACAAATGAACCCTCCACTTTCATAGTTCCGGGGTCAATGAATCCATTTATCGTAGTGAGAATACTAATTTACCTCTAAGGGATGGCCGCCATCTTGGAAATTGGTATTGCCAGACTATTCTCACTACGATAAATGGATTCCCTTGACCACGGAACTATGAAAGTGGAGGGTTCATTTGTTATTGTAGCTTACCTATGAGCTGAAATATGCTATATTTCTGCGTTTGGCGGCCATCTTGGCCGCCATCTTGGAAATTAGTATTGACAGACTATTCTCACTACAATAAACAGATTCCTTGAACTCGGAACTATGAAATTGGAGGGTTAATTTGTCATTGTAGCATACCTATGAGCTGAAATATGCATATTTCTGCGTTTGGCGGACATCTTGGCCGCCATCTTGGAAATTAGTATTGACAGACTCTTCTCACTACGATAAATGGATTCCTTGACCTCGGAACTATGGAAGTGGAGGGTTCATTTGTCATTGTAGCCTACCTATGAGCTGAAATATGCATATTTCTGTGTATTGGCGGCCATCTTGGCCGCCGTCTTGGAAAGTGCACTCCCAAAATTATTGCAACTATTGAAATCGAATTCCACGGTAGATTCCGTACTTTATTTCTGATTACAGGTTACTTATGAAAAATATTTTGAAAAATGCATATTTACCATGAACGAATATTTAACGACGTCGAGGACGAAGAGGGGTAAATTTTTACCCTGCAGGACACTTTGAACTCAAAAATCTTCTTCCCCCAACATGACAATTTCCTGGCTTTGGTGTAGGAATATGTCAGAGGTATTAACTTGTAAACACATGGAACGTCAAATTATAACTTCCAACGGTTGCTCCGCAATCAACATTCAAACACCCCTGGGGTAATTATTTACCCCTCTCCGTCCTGCGAAGGTTAACAAGCACAGAACGGATGGATGGATCCACAGTTTAACGGCAGCTTATGACAACATAGGCCGTTGCCGCCGACAAAGATGGGTCAAAAATGACATTGAAAAGAGGTGTTTAATCATCTTAGAACAGTTATTACAGTTTTTTTATAGCGTAATACAGGAAACAGAATGCCGGACGATCGAATTCTATAGTACGATATAATTCTAGGATAGTTTATATAGGAACATCTGACATTGTTGTAAAGGTGTCTAAAGTGAGCGCTCTAACTAATTGGTTTCTGTGTCTTCTTTTGATATTGCTGGCTTGTGAGTTGTTGTTTAACGAAACTGTGCCATAACAGATATGACTAGTGTCGCCCTCCTCCTTTCTGCAGGTTTGGGACTGGCACTGTCAGGGTCAAACTCAATTAAAGGACGAATAGAATGCGTCTGTGGCAAACGATTTTAAGGTTGCTTATAAAATAATTGCGTGAAAATAATAATAATAATAATAATAATAATAATAATAATAATAATTATATAATAATAATATAATTGTGGGGCGCGGTGGTGTAGGGTATGTTCGGTGCCTTGCAGCCGGAGGGTTGCGGGTTCGAATCCACCTCAAGGGGGTATGTTCGGTGCCTTGCAGTCGGAGGGTTGCG